>AFRA01000312.1:0-33454 GCA_000223055.1 Claviceps fusiformis PRL 1980
ACGAATAAAAAAGTAAAGAAAAGAAAGAAGAATGAAAGGAAAGAAAGAAGGATGAAAAAAAAAAAAAAAAAAAAAAAAAAGACCGCGTAAACTACTGCCCCCTCGCCGCCCGTCGCGCCGCCGCCATGTCATAAAAGATACTCCCATCATAGACGCGCCGAACATCTTCCTTGTGCATCTTGCCGTCCTCTGGCCACAGGAGAATATACGTCGCACCCCCTATACCCATCATGTCGGTCAGCTCATCCGGCTCATTTTCGCTCCATTATTTCCGGGAGACCTAGTCTTGGATACTCACACTCAAAAAGCGCGGCACTCGCGCCCACCGGATCTGCAAACACGCGCTGTCCGCTCATCAGGCTCATGACGTTGTCCCACGTCATGTACTCTTTGCCGCCGCAGTACTTGGCAAACATGTCCTCAAACTTCTGCGGCGCGAACCGCCCCTCGTTGTCGTAGGTGCCGGTATCGCTGCCGTGCTTGTCGCGGTGAATACGGCGCAGGTAGATGCGGAAAAAGGGGTCGGGCAGATAGCCTGGCACGGTCGGGTACGAGAAGCTGCTGTGAATGATGACCATGGAAAGTACCGAGAGCAGGAAATGGAAGCCGAGGGCGTAGAAGCCACGGAAGGTGTCGAGAGGCCAGATGATGCCGTCGCGGTCACGATCGAAGAACTCGCAATGTTGTTGGAGGACCTTATGGCGCGGGCGTGTTAGTCCGAGTCTCCCATGTCTCCTTTCCCTTCCCCCCTTCAGTTCCTTTTTGCCTTCATCTCCCTCTTCCACCAAGTTCACCTACACTTTGGCCCTGGTGTCGCTCGGCCCAGTTGTTCTTGTTGGTCCCCTGGGGATGCCCGTGTGTGGCTGCCATATTGGCCCTTGCGGTTCCTATTCCCGACATGAGCCATGGCAACGATGATGAGATGGCCCAATGACTAGCAAATCTCCCTTTCCCGATCCTCTGCAGGCGGGCTTTATCGCCCTTGCTACATGATTCCACTTACCAATATGCGGAAGTGGTCGACCATCGTCCGGCTGCATGAACAAGGGCCGCTCTACCGTCACGGGAACCTCGGGTATGGCCGATTGGAACGACTGCCGCGAGCGCACGTTTTCGACCGAGCCATCCTGCTTGCCTGTAGCTTTGTTCGATTGGTCCATCTTTCTTATTTTTATTTTTATTTTATTTTTTTCGGTCAGGTCGGACTGAAGATCAATATACTGTCTCAAAATGAGCGGAAGAAGAGTACTCGCGCTCGGGTATTTCCTAGAGTTGTGTGCAAGGAAGACAAGAGCCCGGAACCAACGGCACTGTTATATTGGCTTTTCGAGGCTGATTGTGTCATTCACGTGTCAGACGGATTGACGAAGGCATGACGTGTCTGGTCTAGATGACGTCAGTATCGGCAATGGCTGGTGCAGCTGTCCAAAATGGGAATCCACGACTGTACTATGCTGTTACCTCCGTACTCTTATCAACACCCAAAATTTGGATCGAATTCGTTAGGTTTTTTTTTTTTTTTTTTTTTTTTTTTTTTTTTTTAATTTAATCTTCACCATCATTTTCTCATGGATGTTGTTCTCAATTTGACTTCTCTTCAAATGTGGCCGTAACCGCACAAAGATTGGTCGTCTCGAAAGTCAAAGACCATAGCAACGACTCATGAGCGCTCCAAAGAGAAAAAGAAAAGACCAAGTACAATAGATAGAGGCAACTTCCTTTTTCTGAGACGGAACGGAAATATAGAGAAGTGGCGTAGAAAGCTCGCATTGCAGGTAATAGGATATGTTTCCGAGGTAGTAAGAATAATGTCCAACTCATGGTAATTCACGCCCATGCCGTGCTACACTAACGATGCTACATTACATGAATGTATGTGTGCCACGAAGAAGAACAACAACAACCTCCCTCAATTCCAGCAACCAAAACTGCAATCTAGACCTACATTCATGCACCTTTGCTTTCATGCAGCCTGTAATAATATCGTTATGTCAGCTCCGATAAGAAGAAAGAAGAGAGGAAAAGGTAATAGTCGTAACTCACGTCATCTTGGTTGCAGCCATTGCTACATATTGCCACGGCGAACTCACAGCCCCTTATGCAATTATCATCGGCCCGCGGACTTGATGGGGGGGACTCCAAGCCACGTTTCTTCTTAGGGCCTCCAATATCGCAACGGGTGCTGCAGGTTGCAGACGCTCGCAAACACCGGGTCAAACATCCTTGCTACGATAGTATCGTCATATTAGCGCCAATTAGAAGAAAGAAAGGAGTGAAGCCGTAACTCACGTCAACTCCGTTCTCCAAGCAGTTAGACTCGCACTCAGATTCAGCCCAAGAACAGGCATCATCGCAATCATCACGGCGTTCGATGTTCGCGCGGACTTCAGCGGGGGACTTATGGTCAGGTCGCCCTGTAGAGTCTACATCATAGCATTGAAGGTCGCAGTTTGAAAATGCCTTTTCGCACGCCTCCCTACATTTTCGCTATCATGATGTTAGGTTCGATGTGAAGAAAGAACAGATCAAACTCGTAACTCACGTCAACACCCTTCTTCCCGGGTACAATGCAGTTAACCACGCATTCCCCTTCATTCGAAAAACAGTTTTGTTGGCACTTGGGATCGAGTCCGGAGGGCGCGCGGACTTGAAGGGGAGAGGGGGACTTTATGCCACCTTCCTCTTTAAGACCACCAATATCGCAGTTACTGGCGCATTTTGAATACGCCTGTACGCATCCAGAGATACAATTTCTCTGTAATAATATGCTTATATAAGCTTTAGTAAGAATGGGATGAGCAAAGTTAAAACTTACGTCAATCATCTTTGTTTTTCTATCCATTGGGCAGCTGAAGACGCATTGACTTTGAGCGCTGTCACAGCTTATACTGCAAACACTGCGGACTTCCAGGGGAGACTTCAGGCCACGTTCCTCGGCGTTAGGACCTCCATCATCGCAATCACCGCTGCAGTTGATATACCCTCGCTCGCACCCTAAAAGACATTTTTTCTATGATAATTTCTTTATATAAGCTTTAGTAAGCAAGAAAAGGGTAAATAAATAACTCACGTCAATAGTTCTTGTCTTTGGGTCGATCGCGCAGCCGGACTGGCAGAAACTTTGATTCAACAGACAGCTTGTTCTGCAATCGTCGCGGACGGCAAGAGGAGACTTCAGGCCACGTTCCTCTTTGACCTGTCTAGCCTCTCCCTGGAGTACGCTCGCCGAGGCGACAGACGTGAGCAAGATATGAACGAGAAGCGTGTGAGGCTGCATTGTGAAAAATAGGGTGTGTAGCTTGTTTGAAAAGGGATTGCTCGACCCTACGTGGTTGAGAGCTAGGGATATATATACTCGTCGTTTTGAGAGGGATATACCTTGTAGGCGGCGGTCAAAGTGCCGAGGATTTGTTCGGGTAAATGGCCCAAAGACAAGGGGGAGGGGGGGGTTAAAAGAGAAGAAAAGAAAGAAAAAAGAGAAAAAAAGAGAAAAATAGAGAGAAAAGAAAGAAAGAAAGAGAAAAAAGAAAAGAAAAGAAAAGTCGTGCAGAAACCCGCAACAACGGATTCAAAGGAGCATTGCTAACCGGGCAATCCTTGCGAGTGTTGGAGTTTTGCTATCCGAGCGACCCTTTTTACGATCCGGGCAACAGACCCGCTTTCAATGTGAATGCGCCTCTCTAACCCCATTTCCGTATCTTTTATAGCGTGGTCCATATAAAGAAATAGGATTAAACTAGCCGTCTCGGCATCAACGGGATCGAGGGTTTAGGAAGAGAGCATGCTAAGCTATATCCGGTTACAGTGGCTGGGGGCGTCTGTTGCCTAAAAAGCAAACAAAAAGGGCTCTCCGGATGCTCCATGGCTGTGCATTTATGTACTTGGGAAAAAAAAAAAAAAAAAAAAAAAGACAACGAGACTTGCAGAATACCAAATCCCTTCATGTCAGAGGTACAATAGCCGATAATGCACAGTCTAAGTTATCCTAGGCCCGGTTATCCGGCACTCATGGTGTGGCTGAGGAAGCGCGTAATACTGCAGATAGAATACCTATTACAAATAGAGCTTTAACGGAATCCTTCCGTTTGATGCAAAGGGCAATGAAAACGATGAATGAATTTCGAAGAGAAAAACTTGTCATAGCTTTTATCCCAATAACGTTTATCTTTAGTAGAGAAATAATAATTACTTATAAATTCTTCTACATAGCGAGTATTCCCAGTCAAGCTACGCTGCGGGCCACATTATGGGAGCCCATCCCCACGTGTTATGGCTACCGGATAACAGTTCTCTAAATCTAGAATATTCTCGAAAACACAGGGATTACAATACAAAATACGATCCCTCATGTATTGTATTCCCATGTTTGATCCCCATTACTGTGCGGGGCCCGGCTGGCATTTGCCGTAGCAGCCCCTTCGTCTTCTGTCGCAAGCTACATACGTGGCAACGCCATGTGTAATGCCTTATATTAATACTGGTAGAAGGAAAGAAAAAAAAAAAAAGAAAAAAAGAAAAAAAGAAAGAAAAGAGTGAGATGGAGAAGATGTGTAATCCTTTTTGCAAGTTCGGTCGCAAGTATAGTGGTCCTTGAGGTAGCTGGCTTGAGACAGCTGTAATGGATATCTAGAAAAAGAGAAGAAAGAGCCAAGGCTGCGAGGTTGATCTGTGTGTGTGGGAATACGCCGGCCGGTGGCTTCGGTTTAGCTCCTCTAAGGATTCCAGCCCAAAGCTCGAGTGCATCACATGAAGTGTAGTACCAGGTATACAGACAATACAGGATTCATCCTGGCCACCGTAGCTACTAATACCCCGCCTTAGGATTTGGCCTAGACTATGAAGAGCTATCATGGGGCATCCTCCGACTTGGTGACTAAAAGTAATGCAGCGCTACAACGACGAGCTTACATATTGTACAATGCATCCCGTGGATGATTTTACACTGTATAGGCGCCTCATTCTTTGACTGCCGAGCATACGTCGTCTCTCCCGGACGATCCCGCATCGCCTCTCTCTGAATAACCTTGGTGGAGGTGAGAGAGAGAAGCAGGGAATGAAAAAGAAGCGCGGGAAGCTGCATGGTGGGCATAAGAAGAAAAAAAGAATAAAGTAGAGAATAGACTGAGTTGTACAAGATGTCTGAAGATGGTTAGCATGGAGAAAGCTATAGTTTTCAAGTTACACCGTAGCTAGGGATACTTTGATTTCTCAAGGGCATAACTGTGATGAATGCAAGATTCTAGGATCGGATCCTCAGAAGGAGCGACACGGAGCCATGGCGTAGACGGGCTCAAGGATATCCTGAATTCTCGCCCGGCACGAGTATTGATAGGGCGACGTGGGTGGAAGAGGTAGGCCCCTCCCTCCTTATGGACAATAATAACGCTATTGACGTTTAAAATGCAGACGCTCGAGGCTAGACCACAACAATAACATACTGTATAAATGGCGGTTCATGTTTGCGAACGCTTCTGGGATTCATATCTTGTCTTTTCATGCTGGCATATGACACTAATTTGGATACCACAGCTTGCACATATGAACCAGATGTAGGATTTATATTCTGTTGAACAACTGCAACCGCATTCAATGTCTATGCTATCCCAATGTTGCTACATCGGGGAGTAAAATCCAATATATAGGCAAATGCCACCCATGCCCTTTACTGCCCTGGACATTTGTCCAGACAGCCTGAGTAATTTCTCTCGCAAAAAGACGGACAAGTTGCCTATAAATGATAAGTTTGTATAAGCACTGATATAAGAAAGGAGTAAGGAGTAGAAATATTCACGCACGCCATCGCAGTTGTCTCGAAAGCACTGCCTCAAGGCGGTAGCACAATTCCCTGCACAGCGGGATAATCTTCCGGACAGATCGTGTCCAACATCGCCGACTGAATCATGTTCAGGAATCTTCATATCGTCTCTCTGGATAATGCCAGCAGAGGCGACAGAGATGAGCAGAACATGAACAAGCCCGTGAAGCTGCATTTTCGGCTAGAGGATGTTTGTTATAAGTGATGAGGATAGTTATAGAGTAGAAAAGGTGTATTTTGATGTAGCATGTATCTGAAGGTAGTATGCCGAGCAAAGGCTATACTTATAGTAAGGCGAACCGCGGAACATAATGAGGTATTCAAATACGCTTGTTTTTGAATGGTGTTGTTTCCGAACTGTCCGAGAATATATTCATCAGACGCGGGTTTCCAAATTGTCGGGCAAATACATTGGTCGAACAGATATTTTATTTCTGACTGGTGTTGTTTCCGAACTGTCCGAAAATGTATTCATCAGAAACGGGTTTCCGAATTGTCCGGGAATTACATTAGTCAGACAGATATTTTATTTCCGAATGGTATTGTTTCCGAAATGTCCGAGAATGTATCAGTCAGTCACGAGTTCCCAACATATCCGAGAATGGCTTAGCTGGACATATATTTCCGAAATATCCGACAATGTATGAGTTGGATGAGCTAGCATTCTCTGTGTTACTAGTATGTAAGAGAATTCCAGGCTGGAGTCTACATCTACATACATACACACATATGAGTACTAGCTATGTAGACAGTACAGGATTCGTATCGTGGCAAGTCATCACTGCTGCAATGAGGACGACCTAGACACACCGCAACGCAAAGTGATGTAAATATTTCTTCTGAGAAAATCTTTTACGCACGTAAAGTGATTGGCATCGGCCAGATACGTGTTGGATCATCCACACCCAGAGAGGCATGGTCACATGGCGGGTGCCGCTCTTGAGAGGTCACTGCCCCGTGGCCATGCCATTGTGAGGTTTTCTTGCCTCGGTATCGACTTCGATCCTTGTATAGACGTGGGTGATGATTTTGCTATAGTAGTGGCTAGACCAGCTTCTACTTCCTATTTGCTTTCTTGGTTCTTCTTTGTCGCTTGTTCTCGCAATACACGCATGAATACCCGATGCGTCTTAAGTCATACGATGAGCTATACAGACAGAGCTACAACATGTCTCACCGGTATATGGTCCGGAGTTGTTCTTGTTTATGTAATGAGTGCAGGGACCTCCTTCTTCACGGGCGTTGTCTGCGGCACCGAAACAGAATGCTTATAATTGGTATATATCATTATGGTAGAGTTATTCGAGGTCCTTTCGCTTAGAAAAACTAGCGGTTACGATACAATACAGCATATTTTTCATTCATAGTTTACTATCTTCGTAACTGAGTCTCCCTGCAATACTTCACCCTCGGCGGTGGAAGCAAATTGTATGAATGCCATAGTGGAGCAGTTCCAACAAAGCGGCACCTGCCACCCATTCCCTTTACGAAGATGTACATTTGTTTCCGCAGTCTCGGTACTTGTTTTCGCAGGCGGGCGAACAATTCGTCTGTGTCTAATAATTTGACATAAGCACTGGAATAAAGAAGCAATAGAGAAGGAGTAGGATCACAACTCACGCCGTCTTTGCAAACAGCTTTATTGCAACGCTTCAAGGCGGCAGCACAGTCCGCCAAACAATCAAAAACTCCGTCGCCGTCATCGGGCCCAAGGGGAGGAAGATGAGGTACAGGTTTGCCTCGCGGGATCATGCCAGCAGAGGCGACAGAAACAAGCAAAACACAAACAACCCCGTGAAGCTGCATTGTGGCTAATGGGATATTCTAGGTGATAACAAGAGCTGTAGAATAAGAAAAGATTAACTTGGGGTGATTGGGCTGGAGAATGCTATGACTTTAGTAACAAGAAAGATGGACGACACAGAGATATATAAATACTCGGGTTTCAGAAGGGTAATTCCCGAACCATGCAAGAATGTATGAGCTGGACAGGTTAGACTCCCGGTGCTACCTCGCAGGCCTCCTTGAGCCTAAAATATACATCTACGACACTAATTTGGTACTGTGTTGATAAGCGATAGAGAATTCATATCCTAGCAAGTGATCATCGCTGTATTTAGAGTACCTGGATATTGTTGCCCGGAACGCATAGGTGGAGCCTAATCAATGCGCGGATTATCATAAACCCGCGCTACGCGAGGGCTGCGGCTGTGCGCACCATTCACTACTTATTTTCTTTTATATATAAATTACTAGAGACTTAGTATAGGAGGAATATTATAAATTTCTAGCGCATTCTGCGCGTTAGTTATAAGCCTAGGAGGAAGTTAAAGAGACTCCCTATAACTAACACTACACGCCTATATCATTAAATATATATATTTAAATCTCTTTTTATTCTCTTTTTAATAGTAAAATAACCTTTATTACAAGTTTATAGATTCTAGTGCTAATAAAGAAGCTTATATCTATAGAGCATTAGAATAACTAAATTAAAGCTCTTAAGGGAGCAGCTTAAGGGTTATTAATTTAGAATAAAGTAAACTCTATACTTCTAGAAAAAGAATTAAACCTTCCTAGGAAGCTAAAAGCTATTACTAAAGATAAATATATTTAATTTATTATAAAGCATTCTATAGATAATTGCGAATTTACAATAAACAAAGCTCTTTAGTATTATAAATATAAAGGGGAGATTGCTTTTTATAAATATAAAAAGTAGGAAAAGAAAGATTAAGCTCTTTATTTCTAAATAGCAAGCTTTATTAAACTAAATATATACTCTATAGTATTAGATTCTCTATAAGGTAACCTTAAAGAGAGAGAAATCCCTCTAAAAAGGATTATTAAGCACCTTAAGGCATAATTCTTATTAGGAGATATAATTATAAAAGTAGAGATAGTAATACGTTACCTTACACTCCTTTAGGAGGCTAAACGCATAAATATATAACCTAACTGCTAGATTAAATTATAGAATATGCTTTATTAAAAAGCTTTATAGAATAATATTAATAAGGTTTAAGGACTAAATACAATCTATAATTTCCTTTAAGCGGTTAGAATGCGCTTTAAGCCTTCCTAGGTGAGAGCAAAGCTTGTTAAACTTATTAAATACTCTAATTCTCTTTCTAAAGAGATAACGCTATAAAGCATTACTAATAAATTTGTAAGATACTATAAGGTAACTTAAACCTTTAAGATATTAGCTAGAAAAGGAGTCTATGCTATACTAGGCGTATGCTTTAATAATAAGAGTAAGAGTAAGGCTAAAAAGGGAATAAAAAGCTATAACTATCTGTGTAGAAAATTGCGTAGAAGGCACGCTTAGAAGCTAAAAGAATATAAGATTCTATATTAAGCTATTATAGGGAAAGAGACTAACCTTTATTATAAGCTAATAAAAAATAAACTTAATAAGGCTAAATAAAGCTATAAGAGCTCTTATTAGGAGACCCTTTGTGCTAATATTAAGAAAAACAGATGGACTAAAAGGGCTTTATATAAAGATAAAGGAGGCTTCCCTAGAGCAATCTTAGCAGCAATTCTTAACCCTAACTTAGTTAGCATAGATAAACCACTAAAGGCAGTCTTTATAACACTAAAGCGTAAGAAGCACACACTATTAAAGAGCACTCTTTTTAATAACTGTAGAGTAATGTATATAGTTAATAGCATTAACCTTTTAAAGCCTAGAATGTTTAAACCCACTAATAATAACTATTTTAAGGTAGTAACAATATTCTTCTAGATTAGTAGAAGAGGGACTTATATGCTTAGGAAGATTTTAAATAGGAAAAACAGTGCTTTAATAGAAGACCTTATATTAATAAATGTAGTAGTTATTAAGGGATTTTATATAAATATTATATTAGAGAGTTATTTAATAAAGAAGGGTGTATAGTATTGTGGATCTAACAGTACTTTACGCTTTAGACCTATAGAATAAAGTATAGTGCTTGCTAACCTTATTAGAAAGTATAATATTGTATTCCTTAAATATAAGCCTTTTTATAACTATTTAGAAATTCCCTTAAAGACAATTCTATACTCCCCTTTAGTTGTGTTTTCTATAATAAAATTATATAATATATATATATATAGCTTGCAGCGCTGGCATCCTAGCAGAGACCTAAGCTTACTATATACTAATAAAGAAGAGATTTAGTATTTATAATCTAGCTACCTAGGTAAAGACGCTTTAAGTAAGCTTGCTTTATATATAAGGGGTGTGTAAATTTAAGGAATAGAGCGTAAAAACTGTAATGCCTATATGCTTACATATGCTAAACGCGTAATCTTGTGAAAATAACTAGAAAGGCAGGCTTCTAGACCTTTCTAGCGCATTTACTAGGATCTTTAAAATTACCTAAAGAGCTTTAATAGTATAAGGTAGCTGCTTATCTTTAAAGATAAGTATAGTAAGATAATATAGGTATATACACTTCTTAACAAGACCCTTAAAATAGTTTTTAATGTATTAGTTTACTTTAAACAATAGGTATTAAGGCAATTTAAACTCTTAATTATAAGATATAGGTAGGATAACGAAAGAGCAGTGATTTTAGAGCAGGGCTATATAGCATTTTAAGCGTAGGCGTAATTTAAAGGCATAGAATTAGAGTGCCCTCTACTATACACTTATAAGCTAAATAGAAATATAGAAAGAGCGAATTAAATAATTATAATAAAGTCTATTACTATACTTTATAGCGTAGGGCTTTTACTAAACTTATAGTTAGAAAGTATATAGGCTATAGCTTTCCTATATAATATAAGTCTAATATAGCAATTAGAGTGGAAAATGCCTATTAAAGTCCTTAAGAGCTAGTTTTGTAATAATACGTATTTGCTAATAAGAGCATATACGGCAGACCTAAGACTAGATTAGAGCGGCTTATATGCATATAGATACTGCGCTTTTCTAATGTTAAGGGAGCATAAAGCTAATAGAAATAGATAGTATTTTAAGATAAGCCTTAGAGGCTATATTAAATATCTAGTAGGCTATGTAGCCTTAAGGATTTATTATATATAGATCCCTTTACTAAGGAAGGTAATAATAATAAGAAATATAACCTTTAATAAGAAAGTCTTTTATAATTTAAGAAAGGAAAGCGCTAAGGTATAATTAGTCCCTAAGCTAGAAGTGTAATTCTAAGCTCTTTAAATAGATATAGAACTTAATAAAGAAGTTAATCTCTTTCTATCACTACTAAAGCAATTGCTAGGGATAGAATAAATATACTTAAAGAGTTTAAACTTAGGGGTAGAAGCGCCTAATATAATAAAGGTTTCTAGTAAAGCACCTTTAGGAGCTTATAAATGTATTTTTAAACTTTAAACTCCCTAGGCAATGCCTAATTATATAGTTATAAAGCAAACTGTACACTAAGGAGAGGCTCCTATAAGCTTTAGTTATAAAAGCTAATAGAGCTTAATTAATAAGGGTTAATAAAACCTAGACAATCCTACGGTTCTAGAATAATATATATAGGATTAAGGTAATGAAAATAAACCTACTGCTAAAGGCAAAATAACCACTTAAATGTTAGATAAGATAGAAGCTTATTATTATAACTTAAAGCACTTAATGCATTAAATAAATGCGTTATAGAGTTAGTAAGGACTAGCTACCCTTTAAGACTTATAAGATACACTACTACCCTAGCAAACTTAGGAAGGAGAGAGCTTCTAGGTATAACTAATAACGCGCTAAAGCGCTTAACTTTAGAAGCTAGAAAGTAAGGGATGCATTTAAAATTAGGATATTTTGCGTAAAAGAAGACCTAACTATTACCTTATTAATTACTTATAGAAATTAATATTAAGTCTATAGCCTAATTAGCTTAAGGATAAAGACTATAATAACTAGAGTATAAAGACTGTATTTACTATAATTAACGCTTAGTGTAATAATAAGAGTAGAGCTTACTTTAAAGGAAAAATATAACTAAAGACTGTTTATTAGTTAAATTTTATAAAGCCTTTAAAGAATTATTGTAAAGCTATAAATTACTTAATGTAAGAGTAATGGATTAAAGCAATAAAAGAAGAGATTATAAAACTTAAGGAAAGAGGCATATAGAAGCAAATTAAGCAATTATAAGCATAATTAAGGCTAATACTATTAAAGTGGGTTTTTATATATAAATTTAACAAGAAGGGAACTTTAGAGAGATATAAAGCCTGGATTTATGTAAGAGGAGACTTATAAGAAAAGGCTATAATTAAACGAACCTATGCTGTAACGCTTGCTGCGTATAGTTTTAGAATATTTATGGCTTTAGTAGCTAGGTTTAATCTTAAAACAAGATAATTTAATGTGAAAAACGCGTTCTTATATGCAAGGCAAAGCGCGAATTTAATACTAGTAATATGTAAGCTGCCTAAAGGTTTTAAGATAGCAGATAAATGCATAGAATTACTTAAAGCGTTATATAGACTATAAGACTTACTATAATTATGGTTTAAGGAGCTAAGTATAAAGCTTAAAGAACTAGGGCTTAAAGTATACCTAGAGAAGCCTTGTTTATTCTATATAAAAGAGCGCAATATATTTGTAATGTTCTTTATGGATAATATTATTATAGCTTTCTATAAGGAATAATTAACTAAGGCAGAAAAGCTAATCTAAGGACTTAAGAGTGTATATAAACTAGAGGATAAAGGCAACGTATGTTTTTTCCTAGGCATTTAGGTGCTCCGCAATAGAGAAAAACAAAGGATTTACCTAAGCTATAAAGCGTACATTAGTAAAATCAGAGAAAAATTTAGTTAAGCAGGCAATGGATCCTTCCCTGCTATCCTAATCCTAGCTATAGAGTACTAAAAGCGTAAGGGAGAAGCTAATAAATAGACTATAAAAGCGTACTAGGAAAAAATAGGGTTAATTCTCTATATAGCGATTATAATAAGGCCTAACGTTGCGTATGCTATAGCGAAATTGTTACAATTTCTTACAAACCTAGGACTAGAGCATATTAGGGCAGCAGACTAAGTAATTAGATATTTAGCCCTTATAAAACACCTTACCCTTAAGTTTAGTTATGTAAGAGAAATGTAAGTAATTTAGATAGTAAGTAACGCTTCCTTTACTAATAATGTAAGCATGTAATGCTTATTATAGGGATATCTTATTACGCTTTTTAGAGGACCTATAATCTAAAAGGCAATATATTAATTAATAGTTATAACCTTAATAATAGAGGCAGAACTGCTCTTTTTATTATAAACTATGTATAAAACTATTAGTTTACAGTGCCTTTTTAAAGATATTTAATTTAATGCATATAAGGACTAGGTAATCTACTATAATAACTAATAGATAATTTGCCTTATTTTTAATAAGAGTAAGAGACTTACAACTTATCTGTGCTATATTAATATATATAATATATAGTTAAAGTAGAAATATAAGCGTGGAAGCTTTAAGGTTAAATATCTTCCTACTGCTAAGATGCTTATAAATAGATTTACTAAGGCGCTTAATTAGTAGTAATTTAAATACTTTAGAGGAATGCTTAGCCTAATAGATATATATATAGTTTTTAGTTAAGAAAAGAGCTAAAAAGTGCTAAGTTTAAAAAAATTAAACGCTATATTTAGATAACTTAAAAAATGTACTATATATATAAAGTTATGGCTATGGTATAGGTATATAAAAAGGGGGGGCATTAGGTATATTGCCTTAATAAATATATAAAAGCCCTCCCTTTAGATAGTAAAAGAGCTATTAAGGCAAATAAGATTTACCTAAGGTAGGTAATAGCGTAAAAAGTAAAGATAAAAGTAAAAGTAAGCACTAAGTATAATATAAGGTATGCGTTAGCTCTAAAGAAATAAAACTTTAATAGCGCTTTTATATATATTTTTTAATAACTTCCTTTATGCTAGCTATTACTATAGCTACCTTAGCTTTCCTTTCTGCTACTAATAAGCCCCTAGTAGCATTATTAGCCTTAATATAGGGCGTACCCTTATATATAGAGTCTAGTTCTATAAGGAGTTTTAGCTATAACTTTAGTGCCTAATAGTATTAATTATATAACTAAGGAGAAAAGAAAGCATTAATATCTATAGTAGAATTAAGGTATATAGCGGAGGAAAGCTTACTCTTTAGTTATAACCCTATGCTACTAGTATTTATTTAGTAATAAGAACTATAATAAAGTATAAGTTATTATAATAATAATTGCCTAACTTATATAAGAAGTATCTTAGAGACTTTTTAAACTTAGTTTTATAGTATCTTCTACTATTACTCTTACTTATAATAGCAGCCTTTATATACCCTAAGTAGGGTATAAGGTATAGCGCACTGTAAAATGTAGGTAATATTAGCTTTATAAAGTTAGTAAAGTTATTAAGAGAAAGGTAAAGCATCTTTAAGACTTACTATTCACTCCCTTCTTTACTATAAAGGAGTCCTTAGAGTAGAGCCCTTATAACCTTTATATGCTTATAAGGGGAGAGGCTTTTAGCTATCCCTAGAGTGCTATAGACTTAAGGGGGGCAATAGGGGAGATAGGGGGGGCGGTAGGGAGGATAGAGAAGGCATAAAAGGCTTATTAGTATTATAAGCCTTAAAAGTAAAAGAAATTTTAGAGGAGACCTCTAGAGGGAGTGCCTACTAGGCATCCTCCTAAAGGACCTTCCCTAACTTTAAAGAAGGTATAATAGCGGTAGCAGTGGTGGCGATAATAGTTAGACTAACTAACTATAATAAAAAAGGTACTTATAAAGAGGGAAGAAAAGAAGGAATTTGTAGTTAATAAGGGGAAATTGTAATATTTACGGTTTTTATATAACCTTAGCTTATTACTTTTCTTTATTACCTTACTTTAACTTTACCTTTATAAATGCTACTATATGCTCTACTCTATGTAATTAAAGCTGCCTTCCTTAGTTAGTCATGCTTTAATTAGGGGGTGTATTACCTAGAATGCATAGGTGGAGCCTAATTAATACATAAATTATTATAAACCCGCGCTACGCAAGGGCTGCGGCTGTGCGCACCATTCACTACTTATTTTCTTTTGTATGTAAATTACTAGAGACTTAGTATAGGAGGAATATCATAAATTTCTAGCGCATTCTGCGCGTCAGATATGTAGTAGCAGCTTAGCCTAAAATGAAAGAGGTACCCGCCCACCTTACCTAGCTTTTAGACCTACATATAATTTTTTTTTTTTTGCCATACATACGCAATTATTATTTCCTCGTTCTATATAAGAAGTGTTATAAAGAGTAGAGGGTACAGTAGGTTTGCAAAAAGCTTCTTTGCAACGATTGAGGGTGATGCCACAGACGCCTAAACAGACAAAATCATCATTGTCGTCCCCGATTTTACGTCTCAAACCAGGTTCATGTACGTCTCTCTGGATCATGTCGGCAGAGACGACAGAGACGAGCAAAACAGACAAGCCCGCGAAGCTGCATTGTGGGCAATGGGATTTTTTTTTCGCAGTAGAAATAGTAGTTGTAAAATAAGAAAGAGTAGCTCCAAGTAAAGATGAATGAGAGAGCAGTGTATAACTACTCCTACAACTAAAAGGTGTGGTTTCCAAGCCATGCTAGAACGAATGGGTTGGAAAAGTTAGCCTCTCTGTGATTTAGTATTGTGTATGTTCAATGTTATTATATGTAGCGAAATAGTGGCCGCCTCCGGATGGTCCGGCGATGCCATGTTTTATACCATTAATAGCAAGTACCCACTGTCAAAATCAGGACGAGCTAAATCAGACATGCAGCAACATCTAGGCTAAAAGAGGAAGAGGTACCCGCCTATATTTGTGCTCATCCATACTTTTTTTTTTCAAGATAGATATACATACACGAATACATAAAAAATAGAAAGGAGTGGGAAGTATAGGTGTAACTCACGCTGCCGGGACAAAAATCTTCGCGACATCGTGCATGCCTCGCCGCACAGTCCGAGCGACAATGATCGAATGGTGGCAGTCTAGGAGATGGTCTAGAAAGTTTCTCATCCCCAATATTTACTTCTATTTTTGAACTGCCAAGCGATATCGGCGAATGGTTGAGTTCAGGCACAATAGTTGTTGCCATTTGCGCCGGAGCTGGTGCCCGGCAAACGCGGCCTTTGCGGTACAAGTTGAACACGCTGACCTGTATCCCTGTAATATCTTATGTCACGAATTCTGCATGGAAAATATATGCAAAGACCTGTCCTATTTTGGTGCTTGTCTAGTCCGTTATTTACTTCCTCGTATACCAAGAAAGCTGCATGGATAGCAAGATTGTGATGTTGTGACGGTCTTAAAAAAGTGTGCATATTTAGGTGTAACATATTTTTTTATATTGTTACAAAAGTATCATAGCTTATAAAATATGGCATACAGAGTTGTAAAATACATTCTTATTCCCAGTTTCCTCAGTGACTAGGTTAGTTCCACCGCAATACCTCTTAGGCGGTCAAGACAAATTTTCGTCTCGCTGTGCACATATCATAGAGGGGCAGTTCCAACGGAGCGATGTTTCCCATCCATCTCCTTTACTACGAGGAGGCGTTAGGGCAACCTTGCATGCACTTGATATAGTCGAGAGAGACACGTTGTTGGCATTCCTCCTAAACAACCATTTCGTATAAGTAGACATAACAAATAGGAGAGTCAAGATGGAGTCAATTGTTGCACCACTCACGTTCTCTCCACAACGGTCGCTGGCAGCCTGCACGTCGCTTAAGCATTTCCCCGCGCAGTCGGCTTGCCCGGCCGCTTCTCTGGAGTTTAATTCATGACTAGCTTCATCTTGCATACCTCTCTGGACAAGCTCAGCGGAGGCAAGCGAGATAAGCAAAAAATGAACAAGCCCGTAAAGCTGCATAATGGGTGTTCGGATAGGACACTGTAATTCAAGTGGTGAGATAGTCTTTCGAGTGAGAGAAAAATATTGTTTAGTATTTGGCTTTGATGGTTTGGCTCTGGCTTTCAGAGAATGGATAAGAGAGGGACATATAAATACGTCAAAGCTGGTGCCAAACAAAGGTGCCAAACAAAAGTGCCCTTTCCGAAGCGAAACATGCTAGAGTTTTAAAGTTGAAAACGTTGGCCTGTATCCCTGTGATTTTGGTATCAAAACTTCAGCCTAATGTTCATAGTCTAATACAATAATTTCCATTCAGTATAGCCTATAAGGGCTAGTACAATCAATCATAGAAAAAATTCCTTATTTCTCGTTTGAAATGTTAAGGACCGGGCTACTATAACATCTCTGTGCAAGAAATATATTATTTTTTCGTCGTATGCCATGCTATGTCAGAGCAGTTTCAACGAGGCGGCATATGCCACGCATCCCCTCTAGAGCGGTACGCCATGCTCGTCGCAACTTTGCATGCAACGTAGATAGTGGTTGCCGGCATTGTTCTGGCATTGTTGCTAAATATGAGTAATTCCACATGAGCATACATAAAATGATAATAGACTCAAGATGGAGTAAAAAGTGGTGGCTCACGTCAGCTCCGCATTTTTTTGTTGGCAGTCGCATAGTTGTCATAACATTGCCCCGGGCAGTCCAGAAGTTTATGATGTCGTCCGACCGGTTCTTTCAAGTCCAATTCACTTCCGGGTATATCCCGAGTATCTCGCTGGACGACAGAAGCAGAGGCGAGAGAGAAGAGCAAAATTTGAACAAGCCCGTGAAGCTGCATTGTGGACAATAGGATGTTTAGTCTGAGAAGTGAGAATAATTATTCGGTTCTAGGAGAATATTTTGGATGGTGAACTTGGAGGAGAATGCGGCAATATTTAAGTGTTGGTTAAAGGACTCCACTAACGGCAGTCCAAGTTGGACACCCTTGAAGAACTGGTTTTAGTACTGGGCATGAAAAGGGTGTAGGATTCGAGCCCTAGCTCATGACGGCTGCTCCGGCTGCCACAGCTTGCGGTGCATCGTAATGGTTCAATACAAGGGTTTGCTGGAGGTGATGTGGCTCGTTCGTTCTCGTGCATGCGCCGGGTGGCGGTTTGTCCTATAATGTTCTGCAAAGTTACCGGAATTGCTCAAGGTACTCCAGCTTACGTGGAATAAGCTATCTGGTCAAAGGGAGGTATCGCGAGTTTATGCGAATTAACACGTCAGAATGCAAACAAAAACAATAGCAACAATAAAGCAACTCGCCTTATACTCAAGCCCTATTTCTCTCTTTATAAGTTTTTTTCTTTTTCTGTGTTTTTTTTTCTGGCCAGCTTTTATTACGTAGTTTTTTTTTTTTTTTTTTTTTCTTTAATTTTTTTCCCTCCTAAGCTCATAGCAGAGCTACCAGGTAACGCAGCTAAATTCGGTTGCGATACCTTCCTTCCTTTGACCATATGAAATTTTTCACCCGCTGCATGTATGCATGTGTGTGTGTATATGTACATGGTATGTCCCTTTGACAAGTGATGAGGCTATGGGGTAGTGAAAGATATATGAAGCAAGGACATCACGACAAAAAACAGCATGTCACCCAGACCTAAAATGGAAGTCTTGTGGGTATTGTGGCTTGGCACTGAAAGCTCCTTTACATTTATTGCAAATATCTGCCTTGAACGAGGTGCCGCAAAGGTATTGATGGCAATTGGCGTCCAACACCTTCCTGGCGCCTTCCGACTGTCAAAAGGGATGTGCATTCCATAAAAGGGAGCAATTCCACCACGCCGGGCTACATATGCTTCCAATTCCCTTTAGTGTGGGAGGCCGTCAGAACCGCAAGAAGTTGTGCAGTCTCCATATGTTTCCTGGCAATTCTCCTGGCACCGTCTCTGTGTATAACAATTTATGGTGAGCAGTGACTCGAAAGAAAAAAGCAAAAAAAAAGAAAAAAAAAGAAAAAGAAAAAATAGAGTAGCATCTCACCACAGGTCCACAACTAGTCATGCACGACCGTTGGACATTGTCACAGTTCGTGAAGCAGGCAGGAACGTGATCGACAGCGCCCCTCTTGACAATCGCAGCAGAGGCGAGAGAGACGAAGAAGAGATAGATAAGCCCGTTGAACTGCATTGTGTGCGTTGTGATGCTTTTTTTGGTATTGACAAGAAATTAAGGTTTGTATATGTTTAAAAGATGTTTATTTCCGCAGTATAACATGGCAGGCAAGGGGGCTTTTTATACACCGCGTTCAAGGCCCTGCGTACAGCCAATCCCAACTCCTAAATGAATATACCACAAGCAATGAAGAAACCAGACCAGACATTGAGGGTACAATCTCCCTCGCTTTATTAGCCGGACGCACGTGGTATGGTTCGCGGCTGTTGGCGAGGACGCCGTGCAAGGATAGACCTCTATCTGAGATACTTTTCTCTTCCCGGTACACCGTGGGCTGCTCCAAGTATCTGGCGATGGTGGACTATGTCCAGGCCCAATTCTTTGTATTTGAGCAGATTAGCCTAATTAATGACCTCTGCAAAGTCAGAATCCGCCGGCTAATAAATAACAATGATCAAGCTAATAAGAAGCTGCGCACTCGTCACGTGGCTTCACCATGATTTATTTGTGTTGAATCCGTGGCTGCAAGAGCACGAGCGTATGCTATTCTCATAACCGCAGTTGAGTTGCGGCAACCTAGTGTGATTAATATTTATTTTCACATCGCCGCAACACTATGCTTTCACGAGTCAGGTCGCATTCAATAGAACAATACCACAAACATGTTGTGACTTTTTGCTTTATTTGTTGAATGTTCCTCTTCACGCACAAACTCACTAGCAGGAACGTCCTACCTTGAGCTTGTACGATGATGTGCGAACAACATTCTAATGACTTTCCGTGGAGCACACTCTGCATCCACTTGGATTCTTGTGTCATGTCTCGGATGCGTCATGGGCGTCCTGCAACCCTGAGCTTTTCGATGCGTCGAGCGGATATTTTATACCCATCTCCGCATTATCCTCTGGAAGTCCCGGCAGGCAAAATCTCGATATAGTCTTTGTACTATAGTCTTCAGGACCAAAAAAAAAAGCCTGTTCGGGATTCCGCTGCTATGCAGCGATGAGCGGGCGCAGAAATTCAGCCTTTACATTACCCGAATCACAGCATGTGGGCGAGAAACGCCTCCCTCTCCCTTTTCCCCGCGCCGAAACCTTTATTATTGCCCACGTCCCTGGCGGCCTCTGGTAGTACATTATTGTATCCTAGACAACAAGCGTCTCTCAAGCAAGAGGGGGAGAGTCGGCGGCCAATGCGCCTCACGCAGCACCCGCTTGGATCCTGAGCTCTCCAGTCAGCAGCGCTTCCATGGTTGAAAAAAAAAAAAAAAAAAAAAAAAAAAAAAAAAAAAGAAACAACATCTTGCACGTTGTTCAACAACTTCAGAAAGTAGGCGAAACCATTTGCCCTCGGCGCATTATATCCACCCTTTGTAGATTATTCAGTACGGCGAGTGAAGGCCGCTCATCAGGGGAACAACAACGATTTGGATGTCAGGATGCGGAGCAAAGACCCCGAGGTTTCTAGACTAACCCTTTCCATCGCGGATCGCACGAAGAGGCGAATTCTTCAGCGTCAACTCGAGAGTACAAGAGCATGGGCGACACAGAGGGCGGGGGAATAACATCGCCCGCAACTGCTCTTCCTTTGTAGAAAAGAGAAACATATGGGTTTGTTTCATGCTTTGATCTTGAGGTTTTGTAGCTGAGTGACTCATATATATATACATGTGTACCTTGTGGTACTGGTGCTGATATCTCACGTCACGATTACGAGGTCGACGCGCGCAGACCAGCTTGGTCACATTTCCGCCCCAGATGGATGCCATGACTTTTGAGCGAATGAAACTGAGCAGCAAAACAGTACTTATTGCCTTGACGCAGCCGTCCGCAGTTCTCTAGTATCTACGCCGCACGCAGCTGCTACTTGCCGATACAACATTGTTCAATTGACTACGCCATCTTGTCCACAAGCCAACTGCCGTCCGTTCTCGCGCACAATGGCGTTGCTACTAGGCCATCTACAACGGTCAGCCGTGGGGAAGCCCGTCTTTTCGTCGACCAGGGCCGGTGATGGAGGTATGAAGTTGACCGTCTCGGCTACAAGTAACTTTGTCACAAACGACTTGCAATGCCTCAACGCTTCTTTCTCCTCCATTCTTTCGCCACGAAACAAATCACAGCTCCTCCGTGCCCGGCGTCACAACAACCTGCTCCGGCGCCCGAACTAACTTGATCAGCACGCCTCTTGGAACCGCACCGCTCTCGACATACTCTCTCGTATGATACAGTGGATCCAGCAGATTGGCTTCCACTCCGGTCTGCCCGCCATTCGTTCCGCAGCTCCCGAGCAGGGATTTCTTGGATTCGGCTAGCGAGGCATTCCTGCCCCCGTCAATCGCACGCGCCAGGTCCTCGTACAGGATCGACGAGTTGGCCGTGGGATCAATGTGCTTGGCCAGCGCGAGCACAGAACCCGCGCCGGGGACAGGGAGCGTCCATTCGGCGCAGTCGGATGCGGCGGGCATGTTCCAGAACTGGGGGGCGCCCTCGTTGCTGTCGCCGATGAAGCGCAGGTAGTCGGCTACGTATTGGATGTCCTTTTCGTCGAGTCTCTGGGACTCGCCGCCGTCGATGCCATAGCAGACCCTGTCGGTCGTCTCTCCGCAGGGAGAGCGTCGGGGGGTGAAGGGTAGGGATTTGGCGAGAAGGCCGGGGGCGAGCAGGGCGGGGAGAAGGAGTTGGGCGTGCATGTTTGTGGTGGTGGTGGTGGTGGTGATGATGATGACGATGATGATGATGATGATGATGATGATGATGATGATGATGATGATGATGATGATGATGATGGTGATGATGATCTAAGATGGATGGCTGATCGGCAGGTTTATTTCACTTGAATCTCTCCCTCTCTGTCTTAATGTATTGAGTTAGATGTATAAGACGAATATAGTATAGATATAAAATGTGTATATAGACATGGATCTGGAAGGATTCACATCGTATAGATTTATACATCAGCCGGGAAGAAAAAGAAAAGGGTGTTATTTACGCCTCCTAATAAATTATAACAATGCAACAACACCAGACGCGACCGCCGAATAGCTGACCTCTTCGATTCTTGTACACACATACATACATTATAGTCGAGCCTCCCGAGATGGACGCTGGTGTGTTGCACACCGATCATCGAGTCCGTCTACATGCCAAGCCTGTTGGTACACAACACCTCAAGCTTCACTATAGTTGCTTTCGTGGCCCCAAGAGACAAAACATTATCGCGATCCTCTGCGAGGACATGTACCACCCCGTGCGCTCTATATACCGAACCTGGCTGGTCACACCGCAGATGGGATAGTAAGCCCGGGCGCCGATGCGCATGTTCCGAGTCGCCATACATTTCACGAGTCCTCAAAAAAGACAACATTGCAGATGTTGCAGATGCAGGCGACGCAACTGGGGAATTTGACCACGGTTCGTGCAAGCTCACGCTCAGGCTGTCGGTCGGAGTGTTTCAAAGGGGCACGGCAGGATGCGTATTATTCCAGCCCTTGCTCGCCGGTCATGATGAGCGAATGACCACTCGATAGCACAGGACAGAATATCTTGGGGCTGGGAAAGCCTGGTCCAAGGAGGCGCCCCTCGACTTGGCGGCTAGGGAGTGGAAAGTAGCCGGTATTTTACTCGAAACGCGCCTTTAATCGGGCCAGCGAGAGGGTAGTCGCAGAGACTTTATTCTCGACAGCTCGACAGCTCGACAGCTCGTAGACTCGTTGTTGCATCCACTTGATAAAGCTGCGAGTATCGCTTGTAGAGCATTAAGCACGATTAGCTCGGATCAGGTGTACCGAGATATAAGGAGTCAAGACCCCGGCTCGGCACGATCCTGGGCCAACCGATTAGACTTTGCCGTCTGGAAGCGGGAGATGTGGCCAACAACCGGGACTGGAGAGTACAAAGGGTGTATAAGAGGCCAGGGGAAAGGTTTTCATCTTTATTAACCCAAGAATCTAGCTCAATAACGATAGGACAACACGGAGAAGGGTGGAAGTATATCGTTACTACACGCAGGCGTGGTTGTCTAAGGCGACGTCCTCTACAACCACTACTACATCAGCACATGTCCAAGTACAACTTAACACACTTCTTTCAGTGTCTCATACTATCCACTATCTCACCACTGGTCGAAACGCGAAGACATGTCGAGCGAATGGCGCAGCTCGTGGTAGTGACGATGGGCCAAAATCCGTGCCTACAGATGCAAGATTTCAAGCTGGACATGTCAGGGAAAGAAAGTTGCCGGTTAGGAGCACAATGTCCCCGACATGATTCTGCTCTCGATGTTTTCGAAATTGAATATGAGTAGCTTATAAATCCATCTCCTCGTAAAAGCATTCGCGAGATGATAAAACCAACTGACTACCATCATCAGAGGCAAACAAACAGTAGCATTCTTTTCGGACTTGGACGTGCCACGACATCTCGGAGACTAGAGTAACAAACGACTCACTTCACCTCCTTACATCCACGCTGCTCGTAGTCCAGGCGCTCCAGCTCAAACCTCGATCCCGGACTAGTGCAAGGATAGAATGGCCTCTAGGTCTGTGAGAATCCTTTGCCAATCAACAAACCCTGCAAACGTCCGTGCTAAGCCCCTGCCGCATGTTCCGCATTGCATTGTAAAGGCACCACAGGAACCGTCTTGTCACGTCCGCACCTGTCACAGTGGCCTAGCAACGGCGCATAAAGACAAGATTTGAGAAGCTCGCGCGTGAACTCAGGCACTATTTGCATCACATCGTCTAATCGCCCTTTGATATCGGGGTCCAAGGGCAGTTTTGATGCTCTCTCTCTCACGGAGTCGACAATGGTTTGTCGAATGCTACGGCACGAGTCGAAAGTCAAAGCATAGATTTCCGGAATACAGTCGGTTAAAAGGTAACTTGTCGTCGCTTGTTGCACGAGTTTCTTGACCTGTTCCATTGCAACTCGGCCCAGCCCGTCGACCATGTACATATCAGCTAGGGCCATCATTCTGGCATGGAGAACCATGGGGCACGCGGTTCCAAGCTGGCCAAGTTCCTCAGATAGTCGTTTGTCTTCTTCGACGGCATTTCCAGACGAACCTTGGTCGTAGCAGCCAGTGTACATGAAGTCCAGCATTCGTTTGATCAGCACAGGTGAGCTTTCCTTGATCTCAAAAGTGCCACTAGTGGCCTCCTGGAGGCTTCTGCGTGAGCGACGACGAGTGACTCTTGACTGGCGACTTTGTTGCTTTACCTTCCACGGGCCGGCACATGCGGCGCGGATGATTGGGGACTGCGAGCAGACAATGACTCGGTGAGCTTGGAATCGAACTCCATCACAGACGATATCGAGATCACAAAACGTTCCATCAGCGCGGTCCCTAATACAAGGATTGTTGTCAGATATAGGTTTCATGCATTGAACGGGCCAACGGCTTGCTGACTCACTTTACGACCGCGTTCAGTATTTTCTTACTATGCATATCGGCCCTTCGTTGCTATACTGGAGCTCTGTTCAGGACCCGGTTTCCAGCTTCGTGACCACTTGACCACCCTTGGCAATGCGACACCGGTCGACTCAGTCGCACCAGGTTGTTGCGGGTGATGTGGTATTATGAAGTAAGACCGTGGGGAAGAAAAGAAAAGGAAACTGCAGAGGCAAGGATGTGAAGCACCATGGCCAACAATGAAAAAAGAAAGCCGCACACACATATGCAATTTGTATGTCATGCATCGTCATTTGGTGCTGTCAGTCGAAAACACGTGTCTTCGCCGATAGACTTTCAAATGCAAATGCAGAAAGGCGAAGAATTTCTCGTGCTCTCGAGCTCCAGGCGTTTTGATCCGAAGAGAAAGCCTCGGTGACTTATGACCAGACATCTTGCCCCGACCGAGCGGCGCATGCTTCGCATTCAGTCGGCATCGGGATGTCGCGTTTTCGCGGGATGGAAACAAAACTTCAAATCGGTCGGTCCGCTCGCCCGTTCGTCAAATGCTGAAGATGACTGGCGGACTTTCATTTTTCCATTTGCTCATTTTCCAAGCGGACGTTAAAGGCAGGAGCTATCCTCATCCATCCGACGTGGCTCCTAAAAGGCCACGTGATCCAGAACCCCGACATGATGTTGCAAATTTCCCAAGGCTCTCTTCGCATCAACATCCGACACGAGGCTCCCACGACACACTTGGAACATGGTCGAGTCCCCTGCCAGGCACTTCCCCCTTGCCTGAGCTCGTTCAACTGCAGGGTCCAAGGTTCGATAGAATGGCGGATTTTCGGTCTGCACAACAACAACGCCGAGTACTTGTCTCACAACTGTGCCCGAACCCCCCCGGCTCCAACGCGTCAACATGCCGCTTTTGGCATCGAAGCATTGCCACTGGCTAAAAGTTCAGCTTTGTTAGAGAAATGGAATGGCGATCAGCCCTGGACCACGTCGACGCTGACATCTGTAAGCCGTCACTGGATGTGATGGCGCGCCATTCAGTTTCAGGACATCACCAACGACGCCATTCTTGTCAAAGCCTCCAAAGTTGAGTGATCCCGACAAACGCGATGGAGACAGTGCCGAGCCGATATGCATGCCAACGAGCTGGATGAGATGGTACTCTGATTGTACAGATACCACAGGAAAAATTGTCGCATTGATCAGACTCCCATCTTGTTGGCTGTAGGACTGGTACATGGATGGTGCCCCAAGTGAAAGACATCCGGCAAACAGAAGGATACCACTGCCCACCGTGGTAGGACATCATTTGGCCGTCGACGAGTGAGAAGGAACAATTCGGCACCGTCTCAACGAGGCAAGTATCCACATTCTTGACTCAGATCTGCATCGTAAGATTAGGTCAAGTAGTACATAATTATTTGAATATGGTTTTAACCCTTTTTTCTCCGGCCATCAGATCTTGTGCATCAGGGAAGTCTTTACTCAAGTGGACTCCTTTACGAAGCCGACGGTTGGAGACGAAAGTATAGGTTGAAAGAATAAGGCGTGATGCATGCCAAGGCCCAGCTTTTAGTGCCGAGGCTGCCGGCATTCTAGATAAAATGCTCGTCACGACACCAGTCTAGGAAGATGGCTGTAAATAAATGGAGATGACGAGCATTCCACTGCCAGAATACAAAAAAGGAAGAAGAAGAAGAAGAAGAAGAAGAAGAAGAGAAGAACACGACAGGAAAACGAAGCATCTTTTGTCAGGTGCCGACAGCTCTTCCCGTCCCGAGTTCCCATGCTGGACGTCTGTTTTGGTTTGCTGAACTGACAAACCACCCTAGGAACCAGGAAACCAGAAGGAGGCGCTCAGCTGCATCAACTGTTCTTTTTTTGTTGGCAATCACTTGATCTGCAGCTCTTCGCTTGTCCGGACTCTGCATGTGCAGCTGGACTGATCCGTCCGTTTGTTCTTGCATGGATCTACCGTTTGCGGAGAACTTCAAGTACTACGCTAAGTGCGTGCAAAAGCTTTAAATGCCAACAATAAAGCTAGTCCCTCCTCCCCACACAGTTATCCACATGAATATTGATGTTTTGTATGCAAATCTTGCCGTTGTTAGTGGATCAATCATGCAACCCTTAGCCTGATAAGCCACCTCGGCTTCTACGGTTCATACGATGATGCAATTACTAAGAGGCATAACCGCTGGCATCGCTATGACCAGGTGCAAAATGCTTCGAAATACGCCCGCACCTGAATCAGGGTGGACCCCGCGCAACGATCGGCATTTGGTCTTGGACTCTGGGGGACGTGGGGACGGTCACCGCCCTCTTGGAATTTCGCTCAGATGTCTCAACGACATTCATCCCGTATCTGGCGCTTCTGCTAGCTGTCAGGTCGCAGAGCCATCATCTATCCCGAGAGTATTGTGTTCAAGTTCCGGACAGACCAGATTATGCAGCGAGTTGTCAGCCTTTCGTCGGTCATGTCTGTCGTGACGAGGCGATTTCGGTTGATCACAAGCACGACGGCGGCAATTATCCTGTTCTATGTTTTCCTCGACGTCACCTATCATCACAATGGACCGGTATCAACCCCCCTATGGTCTGTCATGTCCGGCCATGAACACTCGAGCCCGGGTGTCGTGTCTGCCGGCAGCGTGGACTGGTCGAAATTCGCATACGTTCAATACGTGACCGACAGCGATTATCTCTGCAACTCCGTCATGATCTTCGAGGCTCTTCACCGTTTTGGCAGCCGCCCCGACCGATTAATCATGTATCCGTCCACCATGATGTCTGCAAACGCATCACTCGACAACTCAGACGATGCGCGCTTGCTGATCAAAGCCCGGGACGAATACAATGTGCGCCTTCGACCAGTCGAAGTCCAATACAGGTCGGGTTCGGAGCGTAAGTCGAACATGTCCTCCACCTACTCAAGAGGCCCATGCATGATAGCGTCTATTTAGAGTTCGCATCACTAAGAGAACCCCCTACGTGCAGCAACATGGGAGAATTCGTTCACGAAGCTGCTTGCCTTCAACCAACCCGATTATCGTCGAGTATTGTCTCTGGACTCGGACTCAACTATCCTTCAGTCAATGGACGAGCTCTTTCTTCTACCCCCAAGCCCAGTAGCCATGCCTCGAGCCTATTGGCTGTATCCCGAGAAACAGATCTTGTCCTCTCAGCTCATGCTGGTACAGCCAAGCGCGACCGAATTTGGACGTGTCATGAACGAAACGAACCGAGCTGGCAGCGATGATTACGACATGGAGATTGTCAATACGTTATACAAGGACCAAGCTCTGGTTCTACCACATCGTCCATATGATATGTTAACTGCCGAGTTTCGGACAGATCAACACGCCCAGTACCTGGGCTCGGACGACGAGCAATGGGATCCAGTCGCTCATCTTGGTGAAGCCAAATTTGTCCATTTCTCAGACTGGCCTGTTCCCAAACCATGGATAGAAATGCCGGACTCGATGAGAAACGACATGCAACCCGGTTGCCACCGGAATCGGGATGTAGTCGAACGCTGCGTGGAAAGAGACATGTGGAATGGATTCTACGAAGACTTTGCACAGAGGAGAGAGGTAAGCGCGTCCGATGAGTGCACTCGATCCTTGGGGAATTCGCTGACGCCCCTTGCCAGCGTGTGTGCAATTTGAAGCTCAAGACCTAGCCTCGGTAGCAGGGATGGCCTGGGTCAGGACTGTTGGATGGGTACTGCGCTTCATGTCCGTATCTAAGCACTGGCCAACGCTTAAAGACCCAGTTTGGAGCTCCTGGCAAACCGATTTGCAGTTCAGACGCAGTACCCTTGATCTCATGAATCATTGGGACGATTCGCCAAGGTTTTGTGGCGTTGCCAAGTCAGGAACCAACGAGAAGCGGGGGACTCTTGCCTCATCCGGACTGCGTAGCGTGTCAATGACGTACGCTTCACGGGGCGTCGCATCCCGTGCTTGGGAATGGACACTAGTGTAGAGGGAGGATTGCAGTTTTCTTTTTAGGAGGACCTGATGGGTTGATGCGCTTACGTGCGTCCTGATAAGGAGTCCAATTCTCCTGAAGCAATGGCAGTTTCTCTGTGCACTAGTGGCAGTGGTGAATCTGCGCGGAATCGCTCATGCCCAGTATGTGGAACTACGATGATGGGAGTCGCAAGGCTTCATGGTGACTTGCAGAGCTGGAAGCAGGGCGTGTGATACGACTCGTAGGAGGAAAACTAGGCGCGTCATCTGGGGGTGCGTGTATCCATGGGGCACAGTTGATACGACCAGACAATGACAAGCTGGATGCCGAAATGGATCCTGGGTCAAAGGCGCGACCTAGGTCTGTGAGTGATAAGGATAGTGAGGCCAAGTGAATGCGGCATATTTCATGTGTACAGAACATGATTTTTTTTTTTTCGACGGGCATTTCCGAGCAAATTGGGTGGATTGGGGGTTTTTTTTTTTTTAATAATAGCCTTATTATAATTATTTGAAAGAAACAAGGCACGAGGCCAGTCTCCTGACGCCCGCTGCGCTTCTCAACCTTGAAAAATGTAGGCAAATCGCCGATTTCCCTGCTAAATACCTATAAGAGATGAAAGACATTGAAGAACAATTGTATTTCAGAGTTTATGCTTAAGAACATAACTAGTAAAAGGGAGTTTTAAAGTTTGTGGGAGCATTACGCATCAAGCTTACGCCTATACACAGATGTGTCGCAAGCATTGAAAAAGAGGTCATATAATAGGCAGCAAGAAAAGTCCTAAAAACAAAATGCAGGAACAGGAAATGAAATAAACACCAAGTACCGGGAACCATGGACGGTACAAAGTCAACGCGCTATTGTCCACACATCCCTTTGATATGGCGCCGTTGAGGTCACGAAAGGCGTGACTGGCGTGTCATAGGAGGGGACAAAAGAAGGTAGGTAAAATCATCAGGGGATCGCACTCTCATAGAAGGATAAGCGCTTTCTGTCGATATACTAGACCCCTTGTGACTGACCGAGTAGATCATCAAGGCAGGCAAAGCGTTAAACTCCCCCGGCGAAATAGAGCCGCCCCTATGAATATATGTCCTAGAGCCTACATTAGCCGAATGTATCGTTATTCTAGACGCATGGAGAGCTAGTCCCAACTTCTTCGTTATAAGCCCCCCGCTTAATAAGCTTCTTCGCAAGGTATTTATTCATCTTTTGCGCAATCGTCTTCAATAGTTAGATGGTTTTGCTCTTCTGATAAGCATCTTGGTTATTATATTGTGCCCCCTAGCTCTGGTTCACGGACCTAAAATATTGTGCGCGAAGACAGGCAAGCTCAGGGGGAGCGTAGCTTCCCGCTTCATACCGTTAAACTGAGGCCGTTGTGTAGAGACCGCTTGCAATCTTGAGTATCATTAGTAACTGAGAGAAATACTCCTATGTAACTGATTACTGAAACAAATACTCCTCTGTAACTGATAACTGAGATTAAAATGTATTATAATGTATACTGTAAGAGCGATGGGATGTGGAAAGACCTTGCCATGGCTTTCAACACCGCTCCTACAAGAGGATGTACCCAAGACATTACAGTCCCCATGCACGATTCACTGCAGGGAATATTTTTCTAAAAAGTACTAAACCATAATTATAATTATTAGAGTCTTTATGGAATAACGTTTTTCTTAACTACTAAGCCGGAAGCTGCCCTCCTAAGCTTACCTCCCTTTGCACACAATTATTGCTTCTCCGGCCAAAGCTCCGCTCCGCTGGGCCTGATACAAGGTCCGTTACGTCTTTCACTCTGTCAGTCACGGCGAGGTATCTTCCCAGTACAGAGGGCGGAGTGGAGTGACTCCCGAGAGGCGATTAGCGCGTGTGCCTCCCAAGGAGTGACTTGTACGGACATTTATCGAGCAAAGATTCTTTGTCTCGATGGGTGGATCGAAGAGGGAATGAAGAGGTTAAGCATGACCGGCTACAGGTCACCAGTCACATGGAAAGCCCCTCGAAAAGGAGGTCTGGAAGCACGAGGGAAAAGCCGGGGACTACGAATCCCAGCATCGACTGTAAGGGCGCTGACAGATTGCTTAAGCTTTGACAGAGCGTAGTCCATTACTGTGCAGTCCAAATACACACATGGATATACACACCACGCACCACTCATCACACGTGCCCGATGCCACCACAAGAGGCCGACCCAGACTGTTGAGGGGGGGGGGGGGGGTATAATGTGATACTATGCTGACAAAAATAGTGGGTACAAGGATCGTGAAGCTCAGCTTCAACCTGGACATGAACATGATGTGAATATGACATGAACTCGACGTGAATTTGGAAATGGCAGCCCATAGTACGGGGGTGCCAAAGAAGAAACATGAATGTGGAGAATGAAGAAAGCCTTGAAAATGGGAAAATAAGACGCAGGTAGGGGAGTGGAGAAAGATAGCAGAGGTATTAGAAAACATAGGCTTGGGATTGTATCCCACTCATCATACGGCATTATACATCATAAGGGGAGAAAAGGAAAAAGTAAAAGAAAAAAAAAAAGGAGAAAGACAGGGGGATGTAAGAAAGAAAAAGAAGAGAAGGGGGGAAACAAGATACAACTGCCTATATGAGCCGCCCAGACGCAGATGGCCGTCGAGATCCGGGCTCAGACCCAGTTCCCTGCCTCTGCGCATCCAGCTCCTCCAAGTGGCCATAGCCAATGGGCGGCTCGACCGGGTAGCCCGGCGGACTGGGCGGGACGTCCTGATAGACGGGGGGCGCCTCGTTGTCCCAGCTGACGCCGAGGCCGGGATACTCGGTCATGTTGACGGCAAAGTGCATGCGGAGGATGCGTCCGGTGCCGGTCTGGGAGGCGAGATGGGGTTTGCCCTCGGGGGCGTACTCCTTGGAGACGATGAGCTCGAGCTGCAGGGCGTGGGAGATGTGGGTGGTGCCGTCGTCGGTGTGCAGGTCGCAGGCGAATCGGGGGGGGTCCTTGGGGTGGGTCTTGAACTGGGTCATGTTGTAGTCGAATTCAAAGTCGACGATGCCGTCGGTGCCGGAGAAGTCGGACTTCCAGCCCTCGTGGATCTGCTTTTCGCCGAGGATGCGGGTCTCGGTGCGAACGAGACTGTTTTTGGGGCGCTCATGTTCGTCTGTTGTGGTGGTGGTGGTGGTGGTGGTATCTGAGGAGGCGGCAGTGGCAGAAGCGGGAGTAGGAGCCGCGGGAGCGTGCTTGTCGCAGGCCGGGGCGAGCGTCTTGATGGTCTCCTCGAGCTTCCAGGTGACCTTTCTCAACTTCCAGAGATCGACCGTCTTGACCTTTTCGTTGTGCGTCATGAGCCCGTCGAGCCGGAGGGTGATTCGATTGGTGCCGGTGGGGTGGATGACCGAGGTATAGTGCGCGCTGGCCTTGATGTTGGTCGGGGGGAAGACGCGGACCGAGTGGTGGGGGTAGAGCGGCTCGGGCAGGGAGCGCTTGACGTCGAGGGTGCGCTCAAACGTGAGAGGCGACAAGGACGAGGGGCAGGCGGCAGCCATGGACGATGGCACGGCTTCGGCCTTGAAGTGGTACGAGATGGAGACGAGCGGGGTGTTGGTGGAGGCCGGGAGGCTGCCGGCGAGGAGGACGGAGAAGGGGAACTGGTGGCTGCCGCGGTGCAGAGTCTTGGGGTGGGCGAGGAAGTGCCATGTCTGGAGCTCGGTGGTTTTGGTGTCGCAGTCGGGGCAGTGGCCGTGGAAGGGTTTCTTGAACTTGGTGTGCATGGTCAGGGAGGCGGCGAAGGTGTTGACCTCGAGGACGTCGTCGTGGACGTGCAGGTACATGAGGCCGGAGATGAGGGCGCCGGTGCTCTCCTCGGGGGTGCCGTACAGGACGGCGGGGGGGCTCTCGATGCTCCACTCCATGGACACGGGCGAGCGGGACGACTGATGGCCGTGATGGCAATGGGCGTCGTCGTGGTGGTGGTGGTGGTGGTGATGTCCATCGTGTCTGGAGGAACGGCCGAAGGGCAGCGGCAGCGACAGGCGGTGCTTCTTGAAGGTGTCGCCCAGGTCGGGCATCTTGGCGGAGGGCACGGGAGCATGATGCTCGGAGTCGGAGGCGTCGCGGCTGGGGCTGAGGGAGTGGGAGCGGGAGTGGGAGGATCGCGAGATGGCCGACTTTTTCTTCATCTGCGAGATGTTCTGCGAGATGTTGCCCGAGGAGGAGCGAAGGAAGTTGGCGACGAGGTGGGGCATTTTGCCGGATTGGTTGATGGGCAGAAAAATGTGGGGCACGACCAAGTCCCAAGTTCCCAAGATTCTTTGTCACGTCTTGCGTGTTTCTCTCACGAGAGGAGGGGAGCGTTGGCAGGCGTCCGACGGTGGGCCAGCGAAAACAAGAGAGGTCGACGGCCGAATGCGAGCGAGCGAGCGAGCGAGCGTGAAAAGAGAGTCTTGTGCCGGTGGTACCCGTTTCTTCTTATCTCTTTGCCGACACCACTGCGGCGATGCGATGCGAAGGTTTCGAACGAATATGCGAGCGTTGCGAGCGTTGCGAGCGTTGCGAGTTGTGGCGTTTTGGCTGTGGCCCGGATCGTGATGGTCGGTCTGCAGGCGGAATGAGAGTCGTGGCGCCGACGACGCGAGGAATCGAATCGAATCGAATCGGACGCGGTGTGCGATTTCAGACGGCAGTCACAGCTCTTGGAAACCCAGTCGACGTCTTCTATATATACATATATATGTGTGTGTATATACGCACATGTGTATACATATAGTGCTGTATATATGAAGGGGATTGGGCAGGACCACCTCGCTCTTTTGAGCAATGATCGTCCCTGTCAAGAACCCCGTGTTTCTCGTCTTGGTGGTCGTTGGTTGTACCTCGTGTGTAGATGGGGTTGTGTTGGTCGGGAATCTGAGACAGAAAGGGAGAGAAGGGCGGGGAGAGACGGGGAGGGAGGAGGGGAGTTTTGGTCACGAAAAAGCGCAGTCCATGATGTGTTGTGAATGCCAGAGAACATGGGGCTTTATTTTTTTTTGTTTTTTTTATTTTTTCTTTTTTCCTGGCTGGGGGGAGGAGAGATGAATGAAAGATGCGGAAGAAGGGGGCAGTTCAGTCCAACACGAGGGGGATGCGGAGAAAATGGGCATCGTCGACTTATATACGGACCCGACCCGAGGTGTGGCAGGACATGGAGCGGTCTGCGGCGGCGCACAAACGGCGACGGGGGTCCGGAGGAGGACGCGAGCTAGCCTTCTCTCTCTCTCTCTCTCGTCTCTCTCTCT
>AFRA01000313.1:0-33410 GCA_000223055.1 Claviceps fusiformis PRL 1980
ATTATTTATAATATTAAAAAGAACTTTACTTTTATAGAATTCTAATATATTATATATTAAATAGCTATTAATATAAAAAAGGTTTCTATTAAGGTATACTATAGTATTAAAAAGGTTAAAAAATATTATACCTCTCTTTAAAAAGTATATAATATTATTAAGAATAAGGTAGGAGACCTCCTTAGCCTTTTCTAAAGACTATAGATATCTATTAAAGCTATTAATAACTCTACTAAACCTAATAGCTTTATATTAACTTTACTTATATTTAGGGTATATTTATAAATATTATATAATTCCCCCCTAAGTTTATTAATAATATAAAAAGCTACTTTACTATAAAAAGCTATTAATAAAGCTTAGTATTACCTTATATAAAGATAAGTCTCTAATACCCATAATATATAGAATAGTTTAAATACTCTCTTATTACACTTACTACTACTATAATTAAAAGTATATATTTAATATAAAAAAAAAGGTTAGTATAGTCCTTATAAATTATTATTATTTAATTATAAAATCTATACTACAGAATTACTCTATAGACCTATAATATTCTACTTAATAGTAGTAAAGCTATATTACTATAACTTAAAAGAGCCTATAAATATAAAAGAAATTAATAATAAAGATAAGAAAGATAATATAAAGAATACTAATATAAATAAGGGTTAATTACTATAAGAACTATTATAATAAGGTTATAAAAGACCGAAAAAGTACCTACTTATTCTAAATTATACTAAAGATTCTAACTAAAATAATAAGAAACTTAGCACTATAAGTTTCCTTACTAAAAAAAGGAAAGATAACTAGGAGCTAATAGTTAACCTATATAAATAGAGAAAGATTACTACTAAGGGATAACTATTTAAAGTATTTAATTAAAAAGAAATTAATACTTTATTAATAAGAGATATCTTTAAATTTATTATATTTAATAAGGAAGAGTATAATAATTAGTACTTTTTCTACTTTTAAATAGTAAGGGAAATTAAAGGGAAAGGTATATATAAGCTATATAAGAAATTAAGGCTAGTAATATAAGGCTATAGTAATGTAAAAAAGGCGTAGATTCTAATATAATTCCTAATAATTTAATAAGTAAGCTAAAGGCTTATTATTATATTAGTACCTTCCTTAGTAAGAGATTATATCTTTTTATAGTTATAGGATATTATATAAGTATATATTTAATTAAAAACAATGCTAAATTACTTAATTATTACTAAATTACTAATATAAATTTTATATTTATACTTAAAGAATACTATAATAAAAGTTATAAAGCCTTTTTATAGTATTACTAAAGCTAGTATATATTAATAGGTAACCTATTTCTGCCACTACTATAAAAAGCTAATAATAATTACTTCTATGTATAACCTATATTTCTTAATAGTATTTAATTTAATTAAATACTTTAGTGTAATTAGTATATAAATAAATAATACCTTTAGTCTTAGTAATATAAAGTTCTTAGAGATAAAGAAATTAAAATTAAAGAAGGTAGGATTTATAGTAAAACCTAAATAAATCTTAATACTAACTAAACCCCTTATCTTTAATAGGTATATTTTATATAAATTTAATAGGAATTATATTAAACTTTACTAAAAAGGGTAAAGTAAGAAGCTTAAAGTTATTAAACCTAATAAGCTAACTATAAAGTAATAATATATTAAATAAAGAGTGTAAGGAGTATATATATTATTAGTTTGTTAATTAGAGGCTATATTTAACCTTTCTATTACTATATAAGTCTAAAATCTTAATAAATCTAATATAAATTATCTAAATAAAGGGATTTAGTAGTAAATATAGTATTATAACTATAGATTAAGGTATATTCTACTTAATCTTACTGCTATATCTTAATATGTCTTTATAGATAGTTTCTTCATAAATAATAAAGACCTTAGCTTATAATTAGGATATATAATTATCCTTAGTACTAAAGAAGTAGGAATTAAATTAGATTTTATACTAAAAGGTAATATTATAATATATAGCTTTATAAAAAGTAAAAGAGTTATAAGGAGTGCTTTTGCCTTTAAGCTGTATATAATAGTTTAAGGCATAGATATTACCTATATAATTAGTATAATGCTATAGACTATTATATAAAAGCTATAAATTCTACTAATACTAATAATTATCTATATAGATTCTCTTTTATTATATAAGTGTATTATAAGGTTAGGCACTATAAAAGAAAAGAGACTAATAATTAATATTATAGCACTATAATAATTATATAAAAGATAGGAAATTAAGGAAATTAGTTAGATTAATAGTAATAATAACAATACTAATACTATAATAAAATTATTACTAAATTAAGCCCTTAAAACCTTTATTAATAAGAATAAGGCTATAATCTATATAGAGGGATAGGTAAAGTATATAAAGAAAAAGAAGGAAGTATATAGGAGAGAGGAGGAATACTAGGGATATAAGGTAGGATTCTTATTCTTATTAATTATTTAATTAGATAATTAACTATAGTTTTTTAGGTAGAGTTTTACATAACTTATAAGTAATTCCTCTTTTTCTATAAAAGAGAGAATTCTAAGTGTTAGAATTGCTGCATTCTATAATAATATAGCATAGCCAGGAAGAGCTAGATTTGCAGCTATATTAGCCGCGGAATCTGACTTTTCTGATTAGTCTATGCGTGTAGAGTTTTTTACTACAGAATCTAACAGCATTTTTATAGCTTTAACGCTAGCTATAAAAGCCCCCTTTAGATAGCACTAATTGTGATAGAAATCAGACCTTTTTGCAAATACCTTCCCAGACCCCACGTTGTGTCATTGAGTCTTAGATCCACCTAGTATTCCTTAGAGAATAACTAGTATCCTAAGAAATACCAAGAGAAATGATTGAATTTATTTTAGTAAATATATATTATATATAAATAATTAATAAGGACTAAATAAAGAATTATATTAATTCTCTTTTTATAAATAAACCCTAAATTTATTTAATTCTTATTAAAGCTAAAAATATTTATTTTAATAATACTTTTATAAAATAAGGTATAAGCTATATTAATAAAGTTATTTACATTTATAGTTATAATATAGAAATATAATTTATACTTAGTATTTTTATATTAATATTTAAACTTGAAGAAAATAAATATAATTTTAAGTTTTAAATAAATTATTAAGAATTATTTAATTAAGCTTACATAATATAATTAAATAATTATAATTCTAACTTTACTCTTATTTTAATATAATTATATATTTAATAATTTATAGTATTAAATTTAAATAAATAGTTTTTAATTTTAAAAAGTATTTAAGCTTAAGAAATAAAACCTTATATATTTTATATTAATAAAATAAAATATATAGTATAAGCATAGAACTATATAATAAAATTAGTAAATAAAGCTATTATTATTTTTAATATTCAATAGTAGTAAAAGAAATTATTGTGTCGGGGGGAAAGTCCCCCGTCCCTATATTTCTAGCAGCTGCGTGCAGCCGTACACAAAAGCTAACGGCTATTAGCAACTGCAGGCACGTGACTTCTATTTAGTATATAAGCAATGTAAAGTGCTAAATTCTGAAATAAAAAAACAACCTATACTTAAACCTTTAAAAAGTTTAACTACTTATAGCTAGCCTAAAGCTATTAGTAGCTATAAGCTAGGTATTAGGCCTTAAATTATAATATATTTTATTTAATATTCTACATTTTTTTATTATTAGCTTTAGTGCTAGACTATCATTTTAATAACCTAACTAGAATTCCTACTATTAGCTTTAGTGCTAGACTGTTATTCTAATAACCTAACTAGGATCCCTACTATTAGCTTTAGTGCTAGACCGTTATTCTAATAACCTTAAATTATTATTCTTCTTTTTCTTCTTTTTCTTTCTTTTTCTTCCTTTTAATAACTACTAGCTGTTATGGTTTAGTCTTTGACCTAACCTTAGGCTGCGTGCAGACGGACCGCGCCAGCTGGCACCCACCCTAGCGACGACCGACCAATATAGATGTCAATTGATCAGATCTTGCCAACCTGATCAATGCGTATCCTTTTGCCTTACAGCTGGCGCAGCTGGTAAGAGGATCCGGGCAACCGGTATGACTGCGCTGACATCCGCGATGACCCAATCGGGTTAGTCCATAACACTAGCTAGCTAATAACCTTATAGCTACACTAGCTTACAGCCGCTACTAGCTGCTAACGGCCCTTAACCTAGCTAGTTAGAGGGGTAGTGTTCCTTTTTCCCCCTGTTATAAATAGTGCTTTTGCCCGCGCGCTAAGGCCTATTAAGGGACTAATCCTTGGTATTAGTAGAGATTATAACTAACTAATCTAGCCAAAACCCCTGCTAACAGCTGCCAGCAGCTGTGATCACAATTTATCTTGCTAAAGCGCGGCCACTAGTAGTTATTTATAAGGATATTTCCTTACTTAGGATTTATCCAATCCAACAATTTCTAGCTTTTCCCTTAGCTAGCTAGAAAACCCTTAAAATTCACAGCTAACGGACGGACCGGCACCTAACTCAACGGCCCGCTAAGACTATAAATTTCCCCTTCCTTTCTTCCTCTTTTTTTTTAATCCTTACCCTTCTCCGCTAAAAGTGGGTCTAATAGCTGCCCTTCCCTTAGCAGAAGTAGGTCTATTAGCTGCCCACCCGAACAAGTTCCTTAGCTAATCGCAATTAAGACCTTTTTCTAAATTTTTTGCCCTCTTTTTCCTCTCTTTTCTAGCAATTCCTAGCTGCTAAGCTAACCTAGCAGCCGTTCGCCAACCTTAGCAGCTGTCAATTATCTATCTAGTCTTGCAAATACTAGCCGACAATCCAGCTCTGGAGCCGTTAACAATTCTGCAGCCGTCAATTACCAATCTAGTCTTACAATCACTAGTTGCTAGCTGCTAGTGTGTAGGGGGGAATGTCCCCCGTCCCTATATTTCTCACAGCCGCGCGCAGCTGCACACAATAGCTGACGGCTGTCAGCAACTGCGGGCACGTGACTTCCATCCAGTATATAAGCAATGCAAATTGCCAAATTCTTAGATAGAAAGACAACCCGCACTTGAACCTTCAAAAAGTTCAACCACTATTTAAATTAGTGCTAAATTAAATAAGGTAAGTAATTCTTAGGTATTAAAATATATTAATATAGCTATATTATATAACTATTATAGCTATAGTTAAAGTATATAGTTATACTAAGGTAATATATTAAAGGCCTAGCCTTTAAACTATGCTTTTACTTATAGTAATATAGCTATTATAACTATTATTTACTTAAATATTAATAAATTAAGAATTATTATATAAAAAGGAAAGGAAAAATAATACTTTTTTTTTATAATATTTTATTTCTGTATAAATATTTAAGCTATTACTATTATAAGTATAATATAAGTTAAAACTACTAATATATATTTTATTACTAAAACTTATATAATAAAGCTATTTTTTTTAAATTAAAGTTATTATTATTACTTATTTCTTTTTTTTACTAAAGATATTTAAAACTTTAATATTTAGTTTTTTTATTAATTAATAAGTAAAAAGCTATACATAGTTTTAAATAAAGTAGCTATTACTATTATAGTATAAATATTAGTAAGTAGCTTTATAGTATTTCATAATATTCTTTAATACTTAAGTTATTTAAATTATACTTTTAGTATTTATAGGCTTTATATTTACTTTACCTTTATTAAAGAACTTATAAATTTATTTAAAGCCTAAGAACTTAATAAAATCAATACTTATTATAGCTATATTTCTATTATAGTTATACTCAGTATAAAGGTAATAATAAGCCTTAATATACTCCTTAATTTAGTATAAGTTAATATTTAAAGTAATACTATAGTATTATATAACTACTATATAGTAGTTAAAGTAAGGAATATTATAGCTTATATAGTAATTCCTTATTTACTTATTAAGTTTTACCTATATTTTAATAAGTTTTATTATATTAGCTTATATACTTTTACTTATAAGGTATAATTTTTATTTAAAATAAATAAAATAATTTATAAATTATTTATTTAAGTATTATTTAAATTAATTAAGCTTTAAAATTATACACTTTTTTTAGTAAAGGTTTATAAATATAATATTAAAGTATTTAAAAAAGTAGCTTAGTATATATTAATAATTATTACTCAATTTAAAAAATAAAACTATTTATACTTCAATTTTAAGTAATAGGTTTTAATAAATAAAAAACTATTTATTATAATTAGTATTAATAAAGTTTAAGTTAGCTTTTAATTTATATACTATAAAGCTATATTAAGCTTAAAATAAAGCTTTATTTTTATTATAAAGGTTTCTTATTAAAAGTAGCTTATACTTATACTATACCTAATTAAAGTATATTAAAGCCTTTTTATAAAAGGCTTAGTTTATTATAGCTGTATAATAATATAATTCCTTAAGCTAAGCTACTATTAAGGTAATAATTTTATAAAAATAGTATAGGTTTTATATATTACTTAATTAAGCTACTTATTTATAATACTAAGGGTTTATTATATTATTTATATATAAATAAGTATTATAAATAATATTATAATAAAGAATAATTATTATAAACTAGCTTAAATAGCTTTTATAATTTAGTGTTAATAAAGTTATTATTATTTATAAAAAGAAAGGAAAGATTACTATCTCCCTTTATTATATATCTATTCTATTTATAATATATATATATAGGGTTTACCCTATAGGTGTAATAGGTCGCCTTATATGCTCCTCCCCTGCTCCGCTAAGGATCCGAGCCTCTAGCTCGAATCCATCACATTAAAGTAATTAATAATTTATAAGATAACTTTGTATACTTAATAGTTAGCATAAATAAAACATAAAATAAATAAAATACCTTAATTCCTTAAATTTTAAGATAATTGTAATAAGCCTTAAAGATTATATTTACTACTTAAAAATGATTATAAACTATACTAAGCAAGATTTTAAAATGTAATAAAGAAGTAGCTTTAATACAAACGCTAGCCTATAATAAGTAATATAATTAATTATATAATTAATAATATAAATAATAGTTAGAATAATAATAACCTAACTAATATAAATACTATAAAGAATAAATAGAAAATAGGTTATAAGGTAGTATTAAAACTAAGTAAATAAGAAATAAGTAAAGCTATTTAAGGTATAAAATAGAATAATATAGTTAGTTAGTAAAGTTAAAAGATTCTTTATAATTTTAATATTCTAATTATTACTTATTATTATTTAAAGATATATTAAAGTATCATTTTATATTATTTATAAAGATATACTAAAGTATAACCTTATATACTAGAGTTACTTCTTTAATTAATAATATAGCTAATAATAAGGCTATTATCTTTTTCCTTTGACCTAGGGATATTAAGTACTATACACTTTAGACTTTAGGTTACATAGTACGGCACCCACTTTTAAGGTTACCTACCCTTAAGCCTTAGCTAGCTTTCTCTTTTGTTTATCATCACTCTTTAGATAGGACTATCCGTAGCTACGATAGCTTCCATCTTCACTGTTGCTTTTTCTCTCTTTACGTCGTTTCCCTTGCATGAGCCGCAACAATAGGTTCCGTCTGCATTTCATTATTGAGATCAACACAATCTTATTGCGAATCTTGATATGCTGGAATGTCTGTTGTCGCTGGGGAGGGTAATGTTGTGTGGTCTTGTCTTTCAGGAGACAAAATATAGACTTGAACGCGATGGAATGCGATGACTACTGTCTGGAACTCCTCAAATCCATGCAAAAGGGATATCACAGACCTATCTTGCAACTGAAAAAGACCTAAGACGGCAAATGCAACACCCTCTGTCAAGGCCTCTGTATTGTTGACCTTGGCTAATATGACAAAAGCACCGAGACCAAGACAGGAGCAAAATTAAATGTGTAATTCGCTGCCACGAGCGACAAGGTTAGCTAGAATCATCCCGCAAAGAGAATAGGTCAGAAGAGCGCGAGAGTGGTGATACTCACCAGCGCCAGGCTGTAGCACAGACAAGAGGCGGAACAGTCGCGACGCTCGGACTTCTTTCGCCCCTGAGGCTCGAAATCATTACGTGAATCTGTTCCGTCAGCCCAGACATTCTGATCGATTTCATAGTTTCCAAAGTCCTAGTTGTTACAGCCAAACGTTTCTCGATTGCCTCAAGCCACGGCACTTGGGGATTCCCAGCGGCAGTGGCAAGAGGGATTACCAGCTGCAAGACACTTGGAGATCGTCAACTTAATCCGGTCTTGACGAATCGGGCTGCACTTACCAACGATGCAAACGGCAGGAGGAATAACAGCTATTCCCAAGAGCTTGTGGAGCAGCCATAAGGACAGGGCAAGCTCAACGAGGCTGGCATAGGCATCGTGTAGAACTTGCATACACAGACCATTACGACCGATATCAGCGCTGACGAGAGTAATGGCTTTGGCATCATTGATAGAAACGGCTCCAACACGAGGAGTCTCTTCCGGGACATTTTAGAGAAATTGCTGGCAATGCACATCACCCGTTCTCGCGACGATTCGCAGAACTGAAGACGAAGGTTGCAAATTAGGAGGTTGAAGAACGGTTGACCATACACTGTGGCGTTTTCGAATTTTGACGACGTCGAAGCTGACAAGGGCTAAAATCTGATCACCCCTCCCCCATTCCCCCTCGGTGAAAAAAAAAGAATCGATGAGAGTCGAAAATTTTCGGTGATGCAGCACACCACGCCCTATCTGTATTATGAAATGGTGTGGATGAAACACCTTGAGATAGATCCAAGAAAAAAACTCGATGTGGCGTTACATGTTGTTGCACTACTCATGGACTCTGGTACATCGAATTATCATCTCCGCTCCGCGCAACTAAGTCCACTCAAAGTGGACGCCTGCGGGGGGGTTACATGAGACGTAGCGGCCTTCCCGCGCAGCAAAGACCCAAGAGGTGAATGCAAATCATACGAACCGAAGTCCGGGTCAACTTCCGTTCTCCGGGGCAAAAACTTAAGGGAATGACCGGGATTAACTTAAATAGATACGTATGTTCAGAACATGAAATTATCATTAGGTCTCCACACGTCTCGTCCATCCACTGATGTTTCATGTCGATCATGCGCAAGATTGTTTTTTATTATTATTATTTTACACGTGGGGCTGAGGCTGAGACAAAAGGCAACCCCCTTCCCCCCCGACTCCCCCTTCCCCCCTAACCCCCTCTTTCTGTCTGCACAAATCCATGCCTTCTTGGTTGGATAATTTTCTCGTCCGGGCATTTAGAAAAATACACTCGGCTTACTTGCATCAAGTACTCTGCCCTACTCCACGAAGCCTAAAACTCAGGTCACATCGCTGACCTCGTGGTATGGCACTCTGAGTCCCCAGCTGCTCCATACTCCAGTCCGTCGTCGCTGACATGGGATCATTGCAAAAGTCAAACACAGTCACGACGCCGGCGATCAAAAGCTTAATCTCCGCCACGGCAAACGCTTTTCCCAAGCAGAGACGCGCGCCATAGCCGAAAGGCATATAGCATGATTCCATGGCACGCAAGGTCTCTTCGTCTGCGTCCAACCAGCGCCCGGGTCTGTAGCAGTCAGCATCTTCGAACACGTCTGGTCTGCGATGCATTGCCAAGGTCGATGTTGACACAATCGTCTAAACGCCGCCTTGTTGTTAGTCTTTGAGTAGCTTTTGAGGCAGTGATCACGGAATGACTTTCGCAAAAGTCTGGACTCACCCCAACAGGAAGCACGACGTTATCATACGGCTTGGTAACAGGCACCACCCTCTCAGCCCTTCCACTGGACAAAGGATTGAGTCGGTTGGACTCTCGAACACAAGAATCGAGGACTGGTGCATTCATGATGCTGGTGAAATCCGGCAGGCCGTCGGGTCTCCTGGGCAGGGCAAGAAGCTCCTCTCGAACACGATGTTGCCATTCTGGATGACAGGCTAGATTCCAAAGTGTATAGGTGAGTGCCAGTGCCACAGTAGACTGCGCAGCATGGATGTTGTCCAGAATTTCGGCCGCAATCCATGATGCTGTGAGCGGCTCTCCGTCGGCTGTCTTTGCGTCACTTAGCTGGTGGAGGAGCGAGCCGGATTCCATTTTGTCTGGATGATTTCTTGCGACTATTACTTTCTCCATGTTCCAGTCTATCAGTCTCTCTTCCGCCGAAAGGAAATCTGGGTCGTTTCTCACGCGGGAAAGCGCTGCTCTTATCACTTTATGAACCAGAGGGAAGTTGTAGGACAGATTTTTCCACACTTCGACTTCTTTCCACCCTTCCAATATCTTTCGCTCCTCGCACTTGTTATCCTCGATGGTGCGAGCGCACAGCTCAGAACCGTATGCTAGGCTTGTTATGTTGTCAAATGAGAAGAAGTTGCAGTATAGAAGGACGTCTACGGTTGGATGAGCCTCAACCTCTGTCTTCAATCGTTCGATGAACCTTCTCACATTTGTCCACATCGGCTGAAGTGTGGCCGATTGATAGACAGAGCTAGGTTGGTAGAAAGCAAAGGTCCGCTTCAGCGTCTGGCGGTGCTCTTTGACGCCCAGAGTGCAGAATATAGGCCGTTCATCGTAAAACATGAAATTGCTGAAATAGTGACTCTTGGCGTGCCGCCCAGAAGAGCCATAAATGTCTTTCGTCAGCGACGCACTAGAAAAAGAAACCTCGCCCGGGGCGACGAGCACCACGTCTCCGTAAGTACGATGCCACTCATGAACCTTTTTGGTACGCCGAAGCCATATGTCATGGTAGACGGTCCAATAACGGGTGATCTTGCAAAGCCTCGGCCCCGGAATATCTTTGAATGGTGACAAGAATAACGCGTTGACGATTCTACTGATAGACAGAATCACTGTCAAGGCAAACAAAAGGGCAGAAAGAGCGTAAAGCGTCATGGTTCATATGCTGCGTACAATCTTGAGTTGTCGAATCGAAAGAAAGTCATGCTAGACTAGCAGGGCAGCAGCAATTATATCGATGCTATATTTCGCAGACCATTTCCTTCTACTCAAGCTGACTGCTCAAGAACGGCACGGAACAATGACCGGCTTGTTTTTCTATTGGTTCATTCGTTTTTTTCTCCCCCTTCAGTTCTTTTTTGAATTTAACTTTTCTTCAAGTACGTGATTTGTCAAATATGGCAACATTGCGTCAGCAGAACGACAATCATTTCTTCGAAGCAGTCTAGTTCGATTGTCTAATATTTAGTCAAAGCCACTATTTGATCATTGACAAATGCGATTTTTTTTTTTTTTGCTCATTTAAAATCGGGAAACTGATCGGCGAGGTAGAGAGTAGCAGGATAGCTTATGCATACACCATCGAATTACGTACTCAGCCTTTGACGGTCATGGAAAAGAGTACCCATTGACTGTACATGTTTTCCGTCAAGGTCTGCGCGTCGTGTTGTCATTCCAAAACAAATTTTACTTTTTGTTTGTAGGGTGGTATATCTCCGTCATGGCCATACTTGCCATGAACTTGATATCAAGAATATTCAGGGAATCTCCTGTCAAGGCTCAATGTATGGACACGGGCTGTGAGAAGGCTACCCTCCTGAGTGCGATATGGCGCCAGAGAGTTCACGAAAGCCCGGTTCAGCTAATGAATTCATAGCGATGAATAGGATACTTACCCTCACGTTGGAAATGTTTATAATAGAAGTACTGGCAATGACCTTGCAGTACCTCGAGATATATCGCAAACCGCGTAAATAATGGCTGAACTGGAAGTATCTAGCTCGTATCGGTACAAGTGCGGGCTCCGTGGCCACTTTAGCCCCATGAACACGCATGTCGATCCACAATGTTCCAATATCTGAGTAGAGCCCTCGGCAGTTCTCCAATAAGTCATCGCGTATATACAAACAGGCACGAAGGTGTAGCCATCTGGGCATCAAGGAGATACTACCTGCAATGTGACGTTGTAGGTGTTCGCTCCATGTGGGTCAGCAGACACCTAGATGAGTGCATAAGAATGGCGAAAATATCTGACATGCCGCTGGTGTCGTGATCTTGCTGGTTGATTACGGCATGCATTGTTCTTGCTCTTGTCGACGCCAAGGTGGAGGCAACCATGCTGCACGTTGCTGAGCTGAAAGCTCCGATTAGACAGGTGTTTTCCTTGGAATGCGCCAAGACTCCAACCAGGTCACGAAAATGCTACTGAGCCCAGTCATGCAAGATTGAATGAGAAATCTTAAATGCAGTTTGAGACTAGGGACGTTCCTCCGAAGAGCTACATCGCATATGCTGCGGCAAACATGCAGGTCAGCTGGTGGGTCCCGCAGCCTCGTAATGCCAAGCCGGCGCGGGGCTCCATGGGTTCGTTAGCGCGGCCCCGCCAGCGGGCCGCGGTCATGGACAAGGGGGCGGGTTCTCGGTCCGTGATTTGTGGGGCAGTCGATAGTTGACGCGCAATAGCGCTGAGAGATTGGCTTATTCGATGGTCATTTCTAATTACTAGTAAATTACATACCCAGGAAACAGGAAAATGTCTGTGAAATGATGCGCACAGTCGCAGCCCTCGCGTAGCGCGAGATTGCTATAATCCGCGCGTTGTCTCTGCTCCACCTCCGCATACCGGGCAACAAAAGTCTATGTGTAAAGCTTTAAACGCGCAACGACGCGTATCACGTCACACTCACGTGTGTTGACTTAGGATTGAACATTGACGTATGATCTTCAAAGGTTTCCATGAAACGGAAAAAAAAAAAAAAAACGAAACGAAGCCAAAAGTGGCCGAACGGTCTTTTCAGGAGCAAACGTGGCGTCCGTCTCCTCGGTGCCAATTTTTTCCCGCAATGGTACTACTGGTTCCTGGGTTATAAGTCAGCAAGCCGACCTGGTTGATGATCTTTGTACTGGAGTACACGCACAGCAACGAATCATTAAACAGAGTCGCCACAGACCATGATCTTGAAACCATTTGGAAATGGAACGCGACTGTTCCAGAAACTATCCATGGCTGTGTCCACGACCTGATTACACACCCGGCGCAATTGCAACCCGATTCACAAGCCATATGTGCCTGAGACGGAGATTGGAGCTGCCGTCAGCTTGACGAGCTATGAACCACCTTGGCTTACCGGTTGGTGGACATGGGAGTTGGACCCGATGTCCTGGTTCCTCTATGCTTCCAGAAATCAAAATGGACTCCAGTGGCAAGTGGCAATGCTGAGTGTTATGAAAGCTGGAGGTGCATCAAATGCCTTGGAGCCGTCGCTGCCGCAAGAGCGGTTACGAACTGTCGTTCGACAAGTCGAGCCGCATTTGATGCTCTGCTCCTCTTTGACCGTGGAGCTTGTCAAACAGCTCACTACACAACCGCTTATAGTTATCGATGATCTTACTCTTGATCATATCCGCTTGAGCGGTTTGCCAAAAGTGAGGCCGTGGAGTAAGCTCTACGTCATTTTTACGTCTGACAGTACTGGAACACTAAACGGCAATATTATTACCCATTCCAACATTTGCAGCACGATTCATCACCAACAGGCTGTTCAAGGCTACTCGTCTTCCTGGCGAGTGTACGATTTTGCCAAGTACTCCTTTGATTCCACCTGGTCAAATTTCATCCATACCTTGAGTGCTGCTGGTTGTTGTCTTTGTATTCCATCGCAGCACGAAGTCATGAACAATTTTATGGGCTGCATACAGGCGTGTAACGCAAAGTTTGTAAACATGACGCCGTCGGTCGGTAGCATGCTGCGGCCGTCTGACTTAAGTGGTACACTTGAGCATATTGTTTTTGCCGGTGAGGCTCTACCGACCTATCCTGCAGCACAGTGGGCTGCTTACCTGCCGGCATACATGATTCCCTCTGCATACATTCCATTCAAATCTTTCTCCAAGACCCCCGATGGCAAGTTGAACAGACGAAAGCTGAGGAAACTTTACAAGGCGTCGACCACACAAGAGCTTGCCGCCAAGCTTCGACTTCACCATACAAGAGTGAACCGACCGCGGAGATGGAGCTACGCCTACGCGCCCTTTGGGCAACTGTTCTTGGCCTCCGAGTCGACGACATTGGATCAGACGACAGCGTTTTGCACCTCGAAGGTGACTCAATCGCGGCGATGAAATTGGTTGGCATCGCGCGCGACCGCGGGTTGTCGCTGAGCGTCTCTGACATCTTCCACCACCCGGTACTAGACGACATGTCCGCTATTGTTGGCGAGGTCAGCGGAGAAGCAAGCCCTGCTCAGAGGCCACATTGATGTATCGGTAGCGCGAAGACAAGCTGCTGATACCTGTGGAGTAAATATTGCTGAGATTGAGGACATTTTTCCCCCGTACACCTCTCCAGGAGGGTTTGATTGCGCTGACGGCGAAGTACACGGGGGGTTATATTTCGCTACATGTCTTCCAGCTGCACCCAAAAGTAGATACGGATCGTCTCCGGAAAGCGTGGAATCGGGTGGTGTCAAAGACGCGGATTTTACGAACACGCATCGTCGACCTCAGTCAGCAAGGACTTGTGCAGGTGGTCATTAACCAATCGCCAACATGGGCGTCCACATAACCTGGAAGGGTACCAGAATGGCGAGAATAGTCTAGCAACAGCCTTGGGCGCCCCCCTGGTCTGCTTTGGACTCGCTGAAGATACGCGCGGCGAAGAAATGAGACGATTTTTCGTATGGACCATTCACCATGCACTGTACGATGGGTGTCCTAAGTCGCTGTTGCTGGAGACATTATAGCTCAGACTTATTTTGGTAAGACACCAGGTACTTCAGCGCAGTTTCAAAGCTTTGTCAAGCACATTATAGACATCCCGTCGTCTGAGTGCTCCAAGTTTTGGTCTGCCCAATTTGAGCACTTCAAGGCGCAGATCTTTCCAGAACTACCGTCGCCGCGGCATGAACCGAGATCTAATCAACTAAGCACAGCATTGCCAAGCTGCAGTGGCCCAGTCTAACAGGTGTGACAGCGTCGACCACATTGCGAGCCGCGCGGTCCGTCCTCACCTCGTGGTATTCCAATGCAAATGATACGGTCTTCGGTGTCACGGTGAGCGGCAGGCAGGCGGCTGTACGAGGCGTGGATCAGATGATAGGTCCTATCATTACGACGGTACCTCTTCGCATTCCCCTGAATGTGCGCAACACGATCGCGGAGTTGCTTCTTTAACTCCAGAGACAGAGTGTCGACATGACGGCGTTTGAACAGACTGGTCTGCAGCAAATTAGACGAATCGGTCCCCAATTTTGGCCGAGCATTTGTTCAGTGTGGTCAGTCTCAAAAACCGCATACCGCCCGACTGGTCTGTCAGAGACTTGATCGCCGCGGTCCATCGCCAGCAGCCGGACACCATGCCATTCGAGACCAGGGGAGACATCATCCGCCGCTGCACCAGCTGGCCGAAATGGGCCTATTGCAGTTCCGTCCTCGTGCACCAAAACTACCAAGGCCGTCCCGATGACGACGAAACTTTGACTATCGATTTCGACAGTGCTTGATCTGTCCACGGACGAACGTCGACAGCGTCGAGGTGTACATCACCTCGACGCCCGGCCCAACCAGCACTGCAATCCACATGGGCTTCACTACTCCCGCCGTTGCCATGGCCCCCAGGGCTATGCGATCCGCATTGAGAATGTGTCTGAACACCCAACTTGGGTTCGGCTGCTGCTGCTGCGAACGTATGAATTGTCGATGGGCACTGGGGAGATTTTACGGGGCTGCGAGCATGGTGTAGGCGATGTTTTATTTTTTATTTTTTTTTGTTCAATCTTTCTTTTTTATTTATATAAATCTATATATATATCTTTTTCTTTTCTGTTCTTTTCTCTCTCTATTTATAGCAGGTTTTTAAATCACTCATCTAATTGTTGCATTATAACATTGAAGCCTTGGCGTTCACGTCACGTGACCCTGTAGACAAAACATCCCTGATTCTGCCATGCCCAAAAAAAAGTTCTACAGCCAATCAGACAGAACGGTGATTCTCCCAGACAACGACGAAAAAAAAAAAAGCCAAAGAAGAAAAGAAAAAAAAATGCAAGAGCTCGAGACGGACCCGTCTGGGCTGTTCATGCAAACCGACTTCTTGACCCCTGAATCGGAGAGCCGACTCCTCGACATCTTTGCCAGGCTCGAATGGCCGTCGCTGCCGGGACGACGGTCCCTCCACTACGGATACACGTTTAGCTACAAGACGTTTGGCATCGACACGGACGTTCCCTTCAAGCCCTTCCCGGAATGGCTCACTCCGCTGTTTCCGCCCGAGGAGACGCGGCCGCCCGACCAGGTGTGTCTGCAGCACTATCCGCCGGGGGCGGGCATCCCGCCACACGTCGACACGCACAGCGCGTACGACCAGCTCTACGCGCTGTCGCTGGGCTCTCCCGTGATGATGCAGTTCCGAGACGCCGGTGGCGGCGGCGGCGGCGGCGGCGGCGGCACTCGAGTCGAGCTGGATCTGCCGCCGAGGAGCATGCTCCGCATGAGCGGCCCGTCGCGGCTGCACTGGACGCACGGCATCCGCGCGAGAAAGACGGACACGCTGCCTGACGGGCAGGTGAGGCCCCGGGGCGATCGCTGGAGTATCACATTCCGCTGGTTGCGCGAGAGGAAGGGGGAGGCCGAGGAGGCGGCGTGTGAGTGTGGAGACGAGAGGCTTTGTGATACGGCGCAGAGGAGGAGGGGGGTGCAGAGGGAGTACAGGTGGGAGAAGGAGACGAAGGAGACGAAGGAGACGAAGAAGACGATTAGAAGACGATGGGAGACGATGGGAGACGATAGGAAACGAAAAGGGAGACGCGAATGTAAACGTGGCAACGACCTTGGTTGAGGTACAGAAAAAAACAAATTCCCCTCTTGTTTAGACTACCCTAAAGCAAGTGTGCTGGTCACTAAACCCAGTTTTGTACGAGACTTCTCATTCTTTCATTTGGCGACCCGCACGTGCCCCATAGACGCTCGGACCACATATGACTCTACGCATCAATCATGATGTCACCACGTGCAGACCGCCTCCCCTCCCAAAACCTGACCCGGACAAAAAAAAAAAAAACACGAGGCAGTCCATGCAGGTTCGTGTTTTTTAAACGAGGAGATTCCAGTTGCCGCGATGAAAGATGACCAGTCCTTGCTAGCCGCTAGCTCCAGAAAAGGCCAGCAGACACCATGTATGTCCAACCGCGGTCCTGTACAACTCAAACGGGCCAGAACTTGGCCACGCTCTCCCGAGTCTGAGTCCTGACTCCTGAGGCTTCCCCATCTTGCCTCAAGTTGCGTTTTGTCTTGTTTGTTTAATTATTATTATTATTATTATTAAAAAAATAAAGTAAAAGTGCAGGGAAAAGAAGTATCACTTTTACTCATTTGCAGCGTTGACGGCATCTGCTAGGGGCACACGATGTCCTCAGTCGACAATCAAGCGACGCAAACGACGCAAACGAGCTCTGGGTCTTCGAAATCCCAACAAGATGCTGTCGACACGTCGACGGTATCCAAAAACTCGCAGTTTTCTGGTACACTTGACGCCCCATCACGGCCTGTCGCTGGGCCGAACTTGAGAAAACAATCTGCGCCGGTTCTCACGACGGATCATAGCTTTTCGCAGCAGCGTCCTCTGGCGCTGGAGAGGTGGCAGACCGCGACGTACGCCGATCGACGAGAGCATGCTGAGGCAATTCCCAGCAGAGCCTGGATACCGTTGGGCCGGCACATGGTCGGTGGCACGGCACAAGGTGGGGAGGAATCGGATTCGTCCTCATCCGACGAGCATGAAGAGGAGCGTGCTGACGCCGACAACGCGCCCGACTTGAAAAAGAAACCCTCTGATTCCGCGAGTGCCCGCGGTGCGAACCCATGTCGGAAGAAGGAGGGCCTGATGCACAAGATCCTGATGCGGAACAAACACTGCAACAGTACGGGAAGAAGGCGAAGCGATGGTCGGCTACGGATCACGGTCCACGAAACCGCTCATACGGGCTACATTGCCAATGCTCTCGGCGCTGTTGCGCACAGCATGCGGCCGAAGCCGCGGAACAGCATTAGGGCAAAAGCCATGCCGCTGCCTCCTATGCCTCAGCCTCGTCTGAATATCGTTGTCATGGTTGTGGGATCCAGGGGGGATGTTCAGCCATTCTTGCAAATTGGAAAGTACTTGAGAGATGAGTTTGGACACCGCGTCCGGATCGCGACACACCCTACTTTCCGGGAATTGGTCGAGAAGGACTCTGGCCTGGACTTCTTCTCCGTGGGGGGCGATCCTGCCGAGCTCATGGCATTCATGGTGAAAAATCCTGGCATGATTCCCACCTTGGAGACTGTCAAGGCGGGCGAGATCGGCAGACGCCGAGAGGTGATGGCGGAGATGTTTGATGGCTTTTGGAGATCATGTATCCATGCCAACGAGGACGAGCGTATAGACTCGCACAAGGCAGCGTCCGCCATGGACGGCCGTCATGTCTTCATCGCGGACGCCATCATTGCCAATCCGCCGAGCTTTGCACACGTTCACTGTGCGGAGGCCCTGGGAATCCCACTGCAGCTGGTCTTCACGTTCCCGTACACGCCTACGCAGGCATTCCCGCATCCTCTGGCAAGCGTCAAACAAAGCAACGTCGACCAGGGCTATACCAACTTCATTTCCTATCCTCTTGTCGAAATGATGACCTGGCAGGGCCTGGGTGATTTGATCAACGACTTTCGCGTCCGTACCCTTGCGCTACATCCCGTCTCCACCCTCTGGGCGCCATGCGCCAACTATCGGATGCATGTGCCCATGACGTATCTGTGGTCCCCGGGTCTTGTTCCCAAGCCTGAGGACTGGGGCGAAGAAGTAAACGTATCTGGGTTTGTGTTTCTAGATCTGGCATCGTCGTTCCAGCCCCCCAAACCGTTGCTCGACTTCCTCGACGCCGGAGAGCCACCCATCTACATCGGATTCGGGTCCATCGTGATCGACGATGCTGACAGGTTTACTGAATTGATCTTCGAGGCTATCGAAAAGGCCGGTGTCCGCGCCCTGGTGTCCAGAGGCTGGGGAGGGCTCGGGCGGGACAAGGCACCCGACAATGTGTTCATGCTCGACAACACACCCCACGATTGGCTGTTCCCCCGTGTCAAGGCCTGCGTTCACCACGGTGGTGCCGGCACGACGGCCATTGGCCTGAAATGCGGCCTTCCCACCATGGTCATCCCCTTTTTCGGCGACCAGTACTTCTGGGGCAGCATGATATGCAAATCCGGAGCCGGGCCGGAGCCCGTGCCCTACAAACACCTCACATCGGACAATTTGGCCGAAGGGATCAACTACCTGCTCACCGAGGAGGCAAAGTCTGCGGCGGGCAGAATAGCACAGGACATTGAGAAGGAAGGGGATGGCGCCAAAAACACGGTGACGACGTTTCAAAAAAACCTGAAGCTCTACGGCCCGCCCACCTTGAGCTGTGCAATTCTCACGTCAGAGGTTGCAGTGTGGCATGTCAAGGGCGCCCATATCCAGCTCAGTGCGCGAGCAGCGCACGTGCTGGTGACCAGCGGGCAGCTGACGTGGAAACATCTTCGCTTGGTCCGTCACACCGAATGGGTAGACTTTGACGGACCGGGTGAGCCGGTCACGGCGGTGGCCGAGTCCATCAAGAACACTGTGCGCGATGTCTTCATTGGTCTCGGCAGCGCGCCGTATCGAGTGGGCAAGACGGCGAAGCAGAGGATTGCGCACCGAGTGAAGAAGCCCGCCCAGTCTTCCAACCACAAGACGACGACACACGAGGCGGACGAGGAACAGCCTCAGGAGAAGAAGAAGAAGAAGAAGCTGTTGCGTCAGTTGTCGTCGTCGTCGTCGTCGTCGTCGTCGGTAGTGCCCGGGCCCGGTCAATACGGCCGAGACATAGGCGTGAGCGTCGGCAAGACCATCCTGGCCGTCGCAGAGGCCCCGTCCAGTTTCTTCGTCGCCCTGGCGCAGGGCTTCCACAACGCCCCGAGGTTGTACGGCGACGACACCGTCCGCAGACCGACCAGAGTGACCGGCATGCATTCCGGTCTGGTCGCGTCGCGGCGCGAGTTTGTGTACGGCCTCTACGACGGTGTCACCGGGGTGGTGCGCCTCCCCGTGCGAGGTGCCAAGAACGAGGGCCCCATCGGCTGTCTCAAGGGCACCGGCATGGGCCTCGCCGGGCTGGTCCTGAAGCCCATCTCGGCGATCGTCGGCCCCATCGGCTTCGCCATGCAGGGCCTCGTGCGGCAGGTGCAACGACGACGCAGTCCCCAGAGGTTTATCCGGCGCGCGAGAATCGCCCTCGGCGAAAGCCAAGTCCAGGCCATGAACGCCGCACCCTCCGCGCAGGCACTACGCGAGGAGGTCCTCGCGGGATGGGCAGTCCTGCAAGACCTCACTCGGGCCATCGCCGACAAGGAGCGCAAGAGGGGACTGGCCGGCCAGATCGACAAGATGACGCTGGACGTCGGCTTCCTGTTCATGAGCGTCGACCGGGCCAAGACCTGCCTCGCCGATTTGCAGTCGGGGCAGAGCCTGGAGGCCATCATGACAGGCTATCAGCAGTGGAACACCAAGTCTACGGATCCGTCGTATGGTCGCCACGCCACTTTCAGGACGTCATAGGAGCATCGACGGCCCAATGCAGATGGGAAGGTCTATTACGGCCGTTTGACCAGTGTATAAATAGAAATAGTACATGGCATGTGTGCACGTCTATTTATATGTGTATATGTATCTACACATATAAATGCGCCATAATTACCACAATTTTTACTACCAAAACATCCCCCCCTTTCAAACGTTACTTCATGTTCTTCAGCAGATACTTGACCCCCGCAAAGGCCTCCTCTCCCGAAGGCAGAATCTGCTCCGGCGGCAAGACGAATCCGTTCTCGCCCTGGTCCCTCAACTCCGACGTGAACATGTAATCGGCGCGGACCACATCCGCCACATAATCGACGCTGCTGCCGCTGGCTTGGTAAATGGTCGAACAGATGGGCCCGTGTTGGAACTGGACCTTGTGGACCGCGTAGATGGCGCGGGCGGCGCCCTTGGCTAATGCCTGAAGTTCGTGGTCGCGGGGGTGCCGGGCTGTGCAGGAGTATGCGTAGGCTGTGGGGGGTCAGTTTACGTTGACTTGAAGAAAAGGAGAAGGCATTTAAAAAAATGTTTTGAGAATAAAAAGGACATAAAAGGGATAAAATGAAATGTGATATAAAATGGTATAAAATACGAATAGAAAGTGAACAAGATGGAGTAAACAAACAAAGAAACAAACAAGCGAAACGAGAGAGAAAAAAAAGCAAGAATGGAAGATCCAAAGAAAGTGGTCTCACGCGTCATAAACAGCTGCGAGTACGAGTGCCAGTCGATATACAGCTTCAGACCCTGCGCGGCCTTGACCTTGCGGAGAAACCCCGACAGGGCCTTTGTCTCGGGCGCATCGCCGGCGGATTTCCCTTTAAAGTCCTCTGCGCAGGGATTCGTCGAGGCGCCGTCCTCGATGTTCCATTTGTAGGGCCAGTTGCGGTTGATATCGTGGCCGAGACAGTTGCTGCCGGGGGTGGTCTGTCTGTTTTTGCGCCACATTCTGTCGTGGGTTTGGGTGTATTTGAAGCCTTTCGTAGTGAGTATGTGGTTAGATGGATACATGTAAAGAAGAGCCAGAAACGAGTATAGAATATAACATATAAACATATTATCTTATTCCCATCCCTCTTTTACCATCCACGTCTTATCCTTCCTTTACGTTTTTACTGAAAGGCCATGTAGACGGGGTAAATAAATAAATATATATATATATATAAAAAAGAGGAGGAAAATTAAAACTCACCATCGACATTGACGATTGGAAACATGTAAAAGTCATACTTGTTCACAAATGCGGTAATGTCGGCCTCGGAGCCGTACTTGGTGATGAGCTCATGCGCCATGTACTCGACGACCTGTGATGCAGACAACACGAGGTTTACTTTAGTGATTGTTTGTGTGAAAGAAAAGAGAGAAACAAAAGTGTTTCAGTCCGTGATAACATCTCTCACCATGGAAGCAATCCACTCCCGCGCATGCACCGTCCCGTGAAACACAACCGCAGGCTTCTTTTGTCTAGCCCCTCCCGTGTGGCCAAAGATGTGCAGGCCCGTGATGGGTTCACCCTGCAGGGAGCGGCCCGAAGTGACAATCTTTGCGTTATGAGGATGTTGGGCTGCCAGGTCGTGTAGCCACTGCAGATGGTCGCTGTAGGGGTGGTATGACTTGAACCAGGTGTTGTTCGCGTAGCCAGCTGATATTGTATATAGTTAGGAGGCAATAAACAGCTAGAATGTACGGGTAGGGCTCTCCGCAACTCAAACGACACCAAGACGGTAAAGAAGAGGGCTTGGAATAAGCACGAGAGAATGAAGCAAAGAATCCAGGAAAATAAAAGCGGCCGAAAGACATGGGTCGACAAAGAGAAAAGCATCAGCGTGTGACCCGTAGCTTACCGGTGTAGGTTTCAAACGCAGCCTCACTCCGAATCGAGGCTCCGAGATCCTCGTGCATGGTGATGAGCTCGCGATGCTTCATGGCCTCGTGAAAGGCGTCGAGCTGGTCCGGCGGAACTTGCATGTCCGCAAAGGAACCCTTTTTCGAGGGAGGCTGCCACGTCACGAGACTGAGCTTGTCAATGATGTCTTGAATGTGTGCTCCATCTTGTTCGTCCGTAACATGTAGGCGATAGACCCGGTGGCCATTGTAGGATGGTTTCGATCCGGCTGTTGCAGAGGCAGACGCCGCGCTCGCGACCAGTACTGCTGCCGCAAGGAGAAGAAGTTTCATGATAAGGGTCGGGGGCTTGTTGCTTATGTCCAGTGGCTGAAAGAGATGAGAGTATAGGAGAATATATTTCCAGAAATCTCGGGGAGCCTCGTCTGCATATAAAGGCGCGAGTACACACCCTTCCGGAACGAAATTTCTTTTTTTTTCTTTCTTTTTTTTTTTTCCTGGTTCAGCCTCGTTCTGCAACCCGTCGTGACTCGGGCCTGGCCATCATTCTGAACCCCGTGCCACCATAGATCCATTCGTCTCTTATCCTAGTCCTTATTTCCTTTCCGACGCAGACGCACAGAGCGGAAATACCACCTTCCAAGGGTGCTCTGCCCACTGCAGAATCCTGACCTTCCGTATGCAGGCAGGCATCCACCATCCCGGTCACCATGTACAGGAAATCATTTCGATTCCTTTTCGTTGCGTTACGACGCACACAGCTGGCTTGGCCTGCGTCGCCAAGAGGACCCAGACACAGGATGGGCTTACGTTTGCGGCCTGGAGGCAAAAGAAAAAAAAAGAAAGAAAAAAAAAGAAAAAAAAAAGAAAAGAGGGAGAGAGGAAGAAAGAAGAAGAAGATAATAAAAAACGACAACACAAAGACGTGATAAGAGAAGCGAGAGGGTGCGGCGAAGAAAAGACATGCGCAATGAGGTCATGCGACGCACAAGACATTTTGTGTGTGTGCGTGTGCGTGCGTGTGTGTGCGTTCAAAGTGGCAGCAAGCACATCATGGGAAAGCAAACACCAGAGGCCGCGTCACGGCCCAATCAAAGGCCACACGGAGAATAGGAAGGAGCGACCTGCCGAATGGAGCCGCTGGCTCCTCTGCTCATGCATGTTCCCGTCATATGTGCAGGAATGATGATGCACGTACTGATTATGATTAATATTACAGCCCAGGTCCTGGCTGCATGTACATGTACATGTATGTTCGCGCGCAGCATGATTGATTCAACGCACAGCCACAGCCACACCTGGTCCTGAGTACAAAAGACAGGCCCCTTGCACCTTCCCGGCGTCATACTGTGCAAGAGAATCCCTGTTTGATTTTACAGCAGTACATTACATACCTAATCAGGGAGAGCCCGTTTAATGACATAGCATGGCGCAATGCTACCTCTACTTGTAGAGTACTCTAGAGGATATGATAAGCAACAGCAGAAAAAAAGTCTCTTTCAGGTAGGTAGCGCTGATAATGGAAATGTAAACCGCTACATATCTCGTATGGAAAGCTGCACGGAAGCATTGTTCTGCAGCCGAATGCCCCGAGGAGCTGCACCCTATATTATATGCAGGGCACAAATAGGTAGCCAAGCTATTTGAGAACGCATCTTGGCCCGTAGGCGCACTCGTCGTTTAAACTACACTGAACCAGACCCATCGACAGGACCCGTCGACAGGACTGCCGCAGTCTGCGTGCTGCATACCTAGTGGTTACATAACCCCGTTGGTGAGCTGGCAAGGGTGGAAAAATCACTGGTCGGATGACGGGGGAGTCTCGTGCATTTTACAGGATCAACGGGTCAGAGTCTTGTTTTTCTCACTTCCAAAACGAGGCTGTCCGAGGACATTGTAGTATCGATGTAGTCTATTGCATTATCTGAGCCTCACTCGTTTAATTAAAGTACTTTTCTCCCACTCCCCCCCCCCCAAAAAAAACTAAAAGAGAAAAAAGAAAAGAAAAAAAAGTCGAAAAGAGAAAGGAAAAAGGAAATCACAAACTCCATTGTATATACATTTATTCACTCGTCATTTATACATATGATTTACATACAAACCCTTGCCCATGTTCTTCCCAGTCTCTGATTCCACCCGACGGTGAGAACAGTGACAGTGAGACCAACACGCTCCACTGTTACCAAGCTATCTTTGCCACGGGCCCGTTGGGAAACAGTCTAACAACCAATTTTCGAATCTCATCCATGCACAGGATTCCAATCGCCAACGGAATGGGAATCAGCCAGAACCGGATGGGAACGCTCGCGGTGCCAAACAGACTCTGAATGCCCGGCACTTCCGTCACGAAAATCGCGATGCACAGCGAAATGAGCATGCTCAAAAGGAGCCATGGGTTGCGTCTCTTGGCGGTGAATGGATCAGCCTGCACGATGCTGAGTCGGCGGTTGCGGACAGCGAGGATGTTGCCCCACTGCAGAATCACCAGCGTGACAAAGTAGACGCTCTGTCCGACCGAGTTGAAGTAGGTCAGCTCATCTTGCGTGTAGCCGTGGAAGCCAGCCGAGTACTTCTCAAACGCGAAGAAGAGGTCCTTGATCGGAATGCCCGCTGCTTGCCAGTAATACAGGAAGAACATGGCGTGTGCGGTGCACGTCTCCATGGTGCCGGTGAAGAGGTACGCCTGGATGTAAATCTTGGTGTTGATGAGATGGTCGCGCTTGTGGTTTCGAGGCGGCAGAGACAGCAGATCAAACTCCTCCTGCTCCATGATCAACGAGAGAGAGAGAAACAGGTCGGTGAAGACGCAGATGATGATCATGAGAAACGAGCTGAGAGGGAGCGGTACGCCGAAAAAGACGTTGACCAGCACAGGCCAGATCTCGGACCACGAACCAGCGGGGAGTAGGTAGGCAATGACCTTTTGCAGGTTCTGGAACACGAGACGGCCCCAGCGAATCGCCTCGATGATGGAATCAAACTTGTCCAGAAGAACCAGGTCAGCAGCTTCAATGGCCACGTCACTTCCAGTGACAATGGCCACTCCGACGTCGGCAGCCCGCAGGGCAGGCGCATCGTTGACGCCATCTCCCGTCACGGCGACGACATTATCGCGCTTTCGGAACTCCTCCACGATCCTCAGCTTCTGTTCTGGTGTGGTTCGGGCGAACACAATCTCTTCATATTCACAGACTACGTCCCAGTCGGGCTGCAACAGGCTGGCAAGATTATGACCCTCCAGCAGCAGGCTGGATCGCTCTCCCTTTTTCCGCGCTTCCGCAAGGTCCTTGACAGACGTTGGTGGGCAGTTCTTGACAGTCTCGATGGTATCCGGGTCTCTGTCGCTGCTGAAGATGCCTGTGTTGCGGGCTATGGCGGCAGCAGTGAGTCCGTAGTCACCCGTCACCATGAAGAAACGAGCTCCTGCGCGTCGACACTCGGCAACAGTGTGGGCTGTTTCCGGACGCGCAGGGTCAATTATACCCAGAATGCCAACAATGGTCAGGTCTTCCGTCGCGTTCATGGCAATCTCATCGCTAAAGGCATTGGTGCCCATGGCTGTCGTGGCAATGTGCGTCTTCTCGCACAGCACAATCACTCGTTCAGCATTCCTCGAAAGCTTGTCCTGATAAGTCTTGAACGCGGCTCGCGCAGCGTCATCCATTGGCTGGACCGAGTTGGTCTTTTCCGACCAGTACTTTGTGCAGGTGGGTAGCAGCACGTCAGGAGCGCCCTTGACGAAGATTTGATATTCGTTCGAAGCATCATCGTCACCCTGAGGAGGAGTCGTCGTCGTCGTCGTCGTCTTGCGGTGGACAGTGAGCATCCATTTATTCTTGGAATTGAATGCGATCTGGAACACTCGAGGCACGATTGCGGTTCCAAAGTCATTTCCCTTGGAGCTGGCGGCGAACCGAAGGACAGCAGCATCTGTGGCATTCCCACGTACGACGCGCCCCTCGATTGGCAGGCTCATGGAGGTCGGATCGAATGTCGCGTCGTTGCAGCACGATGCTGCCTCGAGAAGCTTCTGGAGGTTGGGCTGGGGCTTCTCGTCGCTGGCCCTCCTGTGGAAATCCGCAACCTCGACGGGTCCGTCGATGAAGGACGCCGAGTGGACGTGCATCTGATTTTGGGTCAGAGTGCCCGTCTTGTCAGAGCAAATAACGTTGACGCAGCCGAGCGTCTCGACAGTGGACAGTCCCTTTGGCAGAATGTCGACAGCCTTCATCTTCTTGGCCACCAACATGAGGGTCAGAGCAACGGCAACGGGCATTCCTTCGGGAATAAAGGCCACGACACAGCTCATGACGTTGTTCAGCATGGCCACGACATTCATAAAGGCAAAGTGATCACGTCGTAGCCACCCGATCCAAGTGAAGAGGATCAAGAGCGCAAGACAAATAGTAAGCGCCACGATGATGTAGACAAAACGCCAAATTTCTTTCTGGATCAGGGTTGCACGCTCCTCGGTTGCTGCAGTCGCCCTGGCAATACGGCCCATGACGGACCGGGGACCAGTGAGAATGACAATACCGACGCCACTGCCGTTGACAACAAGCGTTCCCATGAGGGCAATGTTCCGCGATTCGAGGAAATTGTCATCTGTGCTGTCAATGACGCCTTCAATCTCGTCCGCCTCGCCCGTCAGAATAGCCCGATCGAATCGTATATCTCCCGAGTGACTGATGAGACGCAGATCTGCGGGAACTTTGTTGCCAATTGTCAGATGAACAACGTCGCCGCTGACCAGCTCACTTGCTTGGATCTTCTTCAATTGACCATCTCTCATGACCAGCGCTTCCGACGGTAACAGATCTGTGATGGACTTCATTGTCCTCTGCGTTGACCAGTCCTGAAAGGCGGAGAAGCCAGCCTGGAGGAAGATGACGACAATGACGAGTATGGCAAGGGCAAGATTTGTTGCAGAAGGCGGGTCGCTCAGCGGTTTCCAGCAGAGGAAAAACACAATGACGCCGACCCAGAGAATCGAGCAGAATCCGCCGAAGAGATAGGACAAGATCTTCTTGATATAATTCGTCTTGGGCTTGGGAAGTGTGTTGCGACCGTCTCGCTGAAGACGGTTGGAGGCCGAGCTTTCTGAAAGGCCTTCGTCCTTTGAAACGTTGAGTTGCTGGCACAACTGGTCTGTTGAGAGCTGGTGAAATGTCAAGTTGGCAAAGTAATCTTCGTCGTCTTTCTTGCCCGCTTTGTGGTCTGCGGATATGTCTGCTTCCACCCGGCGAGACTCGGCAACCTGAATGGACAGGGTTCGATACTGGATCGGAATACCGGAGTAGGGACCGGTAGCGATGGCCTCTCCTCTCAGTGAGCCGCGGCGAGAGAGGGAGCGGGAATCTCTGCGGCGGCTCTGCTCTGCAGTCCGGCCTCTTGGGTGCGTCGCATCGTCAAAGGCAATGCGAAGATCGCGGTCCCCTTCCTGCTCGGTCACACCAGTGACAGGCCTGGTTTTTTCCTCGGCCATTGTTGGATAGGATTGGCCTGGTTGGCCTGGTTGAAGCTGGAGACGAATGACTCTCTGATGGCGGTATAAACAAGGTTGAGTCTACTGCAGCACTGCAGACAGGTAGCCAATGACAGAAAAGGTGTTATCACCAAATCTGCAGGAGCAGCGTCGGAGCTTGAGATGCGATGCTACGTAGGCTGCTGCCACGTTTCTGCAGTCGACATACAACATGCAACGGACACGTACAAGCACATCCGCAAAACAGAAAAGAGGTAGAAAATTGGCAGCTGGGGGATGCTTCAGAGCCCTCAAATAAGAAAAAGACAATTCGCGGTGAGGGCAACCGATAGGCATTGATAGCCTTGCCTTGTTTTCCGGCCAGCCATGTCGACAAAGCAGGGGGACGGGTATAATGGCTGACGATTTCTATGACTGGCTAGTCCTTCGAGAAGAAATTGATTTGGATAATCAATGATTTAAAAAAAAAATGAGAAAAAAATGGATAAAGGAAAAAAATGAGGAAGACGCTCCAAGCGTTCACGAACTGCTCTCCTGCGATTGGTAGAAAAGGTCCGTTTCAGCCAAAAACGCAAGAAATCTTTCTCACCGCGCCCACTTGGGATGATGGCTCGTGGAGTCGTGAGACAAGGCGGCTAGTCATCGATCTCGTAGGCCATGGCCGGCCAGGCCCTGAAAAGTCCACACAAAGCCATGGCGTTGCGAGGCCGTCACGGCGCCATGGCGGTCCCAAGGAATCCTGACTGATGCTTGCCGTCAAACCGATAGAATGGCCCACCTGGCCGGAATACAGGTCAAGTGGAGCCTTTGGGGCCTGGCGGAGTTGACAGCTTGGTGGTGCTGGAGTGACCGATTTTAATCATGGCTACCTAGGGCTAAGGATTCGGGATCCCACTCCTGGTCAATCCTTGTGGTCTGGACCGTTCTCGCTCGTGTGTCTTTGTTCGCTCAGTGGTATGTGGGATGTGCCGTGCACGTGGGTGATGGATGGGTGAAGCTCTTCTCGCTCTTTCTGCTTGCTTGTCAGGACGGTGCCGCTAACATGGCGTCACCAAAAATCGGCCGACCGCAATTTCTGCAAAAGAGAATCTGTAAAGGCGGAAGAGGAGTTAGCAGCGTCAAACATTGGATCCAATGTACTCTATGTAGAGATTTCTTGCGTGTCGGTATGACGCAATGGTTCCACTCGTTCGGGTATTTTATGGCCAGCCTGAGCCTGATGTCTCACCTTGTCCGCCTTCTTCTTCTCTCCAGTCCGCCTTCTCCCAGCTGTTAATTCAATTGTATGTGTGCGGTACCATGCCGCTGTGCCACTCACCCAAGCGCACGGGAAATTCCCTCTTGAAATTATTGATCCGTAAAAATAAAAATAAAAAAGAATCACTCGTACCTGCTGAGTGCCGCATGGAGTCGTGCTTGTGTCACAGCGACTGAGTGTTTGACACGCCACTGACTCAGTGAATAAATAGCACATCTGGCCGATTGGCTGCCGTCATTTCGCTGCTGGCGGCAACATCAGTGAGTGGGTTAGATCCTAAATGGATGCCGGGGCCTCCGTTGGTGGTCCAGCCTCGATTGAGTGAGGGAATTTGTGGTTTGTAGTTTGTGGGAACTCGGACATTCCAGCCCTCGCGAGCATCAAGACGACCAGGGACAAGAACTGTGTGCTCTACACACGGCACCTGGAGTTGTAAAGTCATGGTGAGTATTGAATCTCTGCCACACGTCTAGCTTTCAGTGACGAGGAAAAAGAACCGGGAAGAGCGAGAAACGGCAAATGTAATCGGGCTTTTGTAACATGCACTCGTATTCGATGTCAAGCAAAGGTAATCCAGCTCTCGACTCAAGTCATCTCTTCCGCTTGCGTCAATATCTCGAGGTAGATGGCCGAGGTCGATGCATGTTCATGTTGCCTGCAACGAGATGTTGGTTGCTTCAGACTGCACGGTGCTTGTCCAAGTTGTCCTGATCACGCTCTCAAAAAGGGAGCTGCCAGGTTGGTTGCCCTTGTATGATTAAAATGTGTATCCGAGTACGCCAGGCGCTTTGCGGAAGTGCAGCATCATTGTCGCTCTCGTCCTTCTCCCTTGGATGGCAGATGTGATTATCAATGGTGGTTGGCAATATGGTGGTTGGTAGTGGCAGTTCGCACGTTTCCTTGATTCCGGCAACGGAGAAGTTGAGGCATAAAATCAAATCCAAATGAGAAGGGACGCCCGGAAGGGACACGCAAGCCACTTCCCCTACCTTGACGCCACACAAAATACTGCCGCCCCTGCTCATCAGCCACCGCGGGGTGAAGCCGATAAGGGGAGCACACATGCAGTCACAAATCAATACAGCTATCCAAATCTCTGACTGTTTGACCCGGGAGCTTTGTGACTCAGAGATAGAGGACGTATGGCCTTCTTGCAACACTTTCTCAACTCCATCGACACACAAAAGACACGCAAGCGACACAGAGATATCGTGCCGCGATGGCGACCATCTACATTGACGAGGACGTTGGCAAGGATGAGCCTACCCAGCAAGGAACCGAAGCTTCGCCCTTCAAGACCTTGCAGTTTGCTTATCTCCAGCACCCGGCCGAAGCTCAATACCTGACTAGAAAATCCGCGAGCGCCGACGACGAAACCGCCAAAGAATGGAAACCCGCTGCCAAATCCGCCATGAAAAAGGCGGTCAACTACTACGAACAGCAGAAGAAGAAGGCCTCTCGCGAACAAGAGCTCGCTCTCCGCCGCAAAGGTGAGGAGGAGGAGCGCAACAAGGTCTTGGAGGAAGCAAAGAAGATTGTGCTCGAAGAGGACACCAGTCTTCCCAAGCCCATCACCATCAAGCTCGACGATGTTGGCCCTCACATCAAGCTTCGCAAGACGGACGATGCCGATAGCAAGGGAACCCGTGTTCGTGTTCTTGGCCGCGTTCACCGCGAGCGAAAGCAGAAGGATGTGCTCTTCGTCACGTTGCGGGACGGATATGGCTTCATGCAGGTTGTCATCTCAGGCAAACTGGCAAAGACGTACGAAGCCATCACCTTGACCCGTGAGACGTCCATGGAGATTTTCGGCGAGATGCGCGAAGTCCCTGCTGGCGCTCGTGCACCTCTTGACCGCGAGCTGCACGCCGACTTCTACAAGATACCTAAGCACTGGCGAGCTGCTGGTGGAGATGATGCCATCACGAACAGAGTCCAGGCTTCTGCCGAGCATGCCACCTTGCTTGATCTGCGACACCTGACACTCCGAGGCGAGAATGCCTCCTCCGTCCTCCTGGTGCGTGACGCCCTCGAGTTTGCATTCAACCAGGCGTACCACGAGGCCCGCATCAGAAAGGTCAGCCCACCGGCTTTGGTGCAGACCCAGGTGGAGGGCGGTGCCACGCTTTTCAAGTTCGACTACTACGGTGCCGACGCCTTCCTCACACAATCATCGCAGCTCTACTTGGAGACCTGCTTGCCATCCATGGGCAGCGTGTACTGCATTGAGAAGTCATTCCGCGCTGAAAAGTCCCTGACTCGACGTCACCTGTCAGAGTTTACGCACATTGAGGCCGAACTGGATTTTATCGATTTTGGCGACCTGCTTGACCATCTCGAATTTCTCATCTGTCGCGTCATTGAGCTTACCATGGCTGACCCAATCATTGCCGGATACATCAAGAGCCTCAACCCTGAATTCAAGATTCCCGAGCGCCCCTTTATGCGCATGAAATACTCGGACGCCATTCAATGGCTCATCGACCACGAAATCCCCAACGAAGAAGGCAACCCTCACAACTTTGGCGACGACATCGCCGAAGCAGCAGAGCGAAGAATGACGGACATCATCAACAAGCCCATTTTCCTGACCCACTTCCCCGCTCACATCAAGGCCTTCTACATGAAGAAGGACCCTGAAGACAGCAGAGTCACGGAGAGTGTAGATTGTCTGATGCCTGGTGTTGGCGAGATTGTTGGAGGCTCCATGAGAATAGACGAATACGAGGAGCTGCTTGCGGCGTGCAAGCGCGAGGGTCTTGATCCCGAAGCATACTACTGGTACTTTGACCAGCGCAAGTAAGTTCATTCAGTCTTGCCATGTCAATTCACTTTCCCTTTGTAGACAAACTGGGCTAATTCTCTTTTCTACTTTTTTTTTTCCTTCTCCCTAAAAAGATATGGTAGCTCGCCCCACGGTGGCTATGGCATCGGTCTCGAGCGTCTCCTGGCTTGGTTGTGCAAGCAGCATACAGTGAGAGATTGTTGCCTGTACCCGCGTTACATGGGTCGGTGCAAGCCGTAAAGTCGCTTTTGGCGTACATTCGCGGCCCGTCATTCATCTTTGGCGCCCCTGACGCAGTGTCAAGAAGAGTTGAGCTACTGCTGGATATGAAACAATTTCGATGATGAAGGTTGCGGGTCAAGATGTTCTGATACCATACCCGTTGAGCAGATGTATAGAGCTCTGTATTATGAACTCCGAGTAGACGACTTAGAAGACGAAAACGAAATCATCAGACAGCGTGCCTCTGTTACACCGAGAACTGGTTACACTCTTTACAGATGCTCGTGTTGTGGAACGTCTTGCTGGTGATTCCTCGTGCTATTCTTAAACCTGCTTGTTGGATGCCCAATGGACACGACAGGCTATCACATTAGACTCAGATTCGTTCCATTTTACGTGCCGGATCGAGTGAAATACAGATTCTTCGTTGAACTGACATGCGCCGGTGGACGAAGTCGAGGCAATAAAGACAACGAAGAAACAGAAGTTTGATTGTTTCTCAGGGTTTTAGAATCAAAAGGCATGTGGAAATTCTTGGAAAAGGTGATTACTTTTTCAAGCCATCCTAGCATCCTACCTGCGTACAGAAAATCACCGTCCATCGGGTCTGCTCGGCTATCCTTTTTTCCGCGTCGTACAACAAATCCCGCTTCTCAGGGTGGGACGGAGCGACATGGACTACAAGGTTTTCCGTCCCAGAACCCCGTCCTCCGAGGCGCTCGTCATCTCTCCCGCCACAAACTTTGCACTTTCCATAAGGGCCCAATTCGTGGACGGTCTTTTTCGCCCAAAAGGTTTCTTCGTTTGGTGTGTGACCAAGAGCGAACATGTCTTGGAATGCGTTGGAATGCGGACCATACGGATCACATAATTGCGGGGTATGGTAGAGAAATCTGGTAGAGGAAAGCTACTTTTCCGATGCCCGACGAGCCGACAGGATACGAGAAATATACAGTGGGACGCGAAATCTATCTGACCAAAGGAAGGTATCACAACTAAATTTAGCCGGCCATCCTAGTATCATATAGAAAACAGCTTATAAAAAAGAATTAAATAAAATAAAAATAAAAAAAGCTTATAAAATAAAAGCTAATTAATAAAAAGGAGAGAGAGCTAGAATATAAGGTATATTACTTTTTTATTTTTAAATTTAAATTTAAATATTTTATACTTAATCGGCTAAATTCGCAATACCTTCCTT
>AFRA01000314.1:0-33142 GCA_000223055.1 Claviceps fusiformis PRL 1980
CTTATATTATTACTAATAAACCTAACTAAAATTAAAAGAAGTAAACTACTAGGAAATTAAAAGAATTTAGAAATATTATATATAATTTTTTTTAAAAAAAGGTAAAAAGCCTTATATTAATTTCTTAATTTATTAAAAGGAATACTTTATTAAAGATAATTAGTAGATTTCTAAGGAAGATATATATATTAATACTACTAAAATAATTAATAAGTACCTTACTATAAATACTATTAATTAGGATAAGGAATACTATAAGAAAGGTTTTATAATATCTTTTAATTAATAATATTTTAAGTTATACTAGCCTTATATTTAATTTTATAAATATATATAGAGAATTCCTTATTAGTAGAAAATATTAATTATTTCCTAACTCTTAGTATACTATAAGAGCTTACCTTAAGCTTATTTCTATAAAATCTCTATTAGGGTATATAAAATCCTTTACTTTTTATATTTATTTACCTTTTTTCTTTACCTTTTTTTCTTTACTCTTTTATCCCTTTTTTCTTAAGAATTTATATATTATTGCTTTCTTTCCTTATATTAATTATCTAGGTTAATCTATAGCTTTTATTAGCTTATATAAATACACTGCTTAAACCTTAGACTTCCCTAAGCTTTTTTATAGTATATTAAATTTACTAGCTAAAGGTTATTAATATTAGTTTTACTAATTACTATTTTAAACCTTAGTAAAAGTTAAGCTAGGAAAAGTATTAGTAAAATATATATAGTAAACTCCTATATTTTTCCCTATTTTTATATATTTAAGCCCTTATTAAGCCTTATCCTTACTAGTAGCTTCCTATAAGCCTTTTAAAGAAATTAGCCTTTAAACTTAAGAATAGTATAGATTTCTATAATATTAACCTAGCTAATTTATTAGGACTTATATTTAACCCCTATCTTTAGGAGACTAGTATTTTAATTAGCTAGCTAAAAAATACTTATATTACTTAGAATAGTAAGTTCTATAATAAATATAGTAATAATATAAGTATACTCTATATTACTCTCTAGACTATTATAGTTAACTATAATAAAAATAAGGATATTTTTAATATAAATAATATAAATAACTAAAGAATAAGTAATACTAAAGGCATTAAAGCTTAAGCCTTAATAGGCTAATTCTTAGTAAATATAACTAGTAACTTATTAACTACTACTAAGAATATAGTAAAATATATTACTAATACCTTAATATATTAGTATCTCTACTAGTTTAAAAGGGCTAATAATAAAATATATAAACTCTATAATAAATTAGATAATATTAACTTTATAGCTATAGTTAATATAAAGAAGGACTATATAAAGTAGTAATATACTAATAAGTAAGGACTTAAAAAAAAGGATTAGGCCTTTAAAAATATGCTCTATATCTATAGTATAGAATTTACTAGGGCTAAAGCTAGAATTAATTAGGATAGACTTAGCATTAAGAAAGATAATTCTCTTTATAAGCTATACTTAAAAGTAGTAGCTTATTATATTAATATTTTTAAAGGACTTAATGCTTAAAGTAGTAAGGCTATAGTAACTACTTGTTGAAAATAACAGGGTTATTTATAGGGGATTCCTCACTATTAGTGCTATAATTATAGCGCTGATAGAAGCACTTTATAGGGGGCTTTGTAAGCTAGTGCAAGCCGGCAAGCATGCGCGCGCGCGGGTGGCATAACCACAGAATTCCGACCAAAGGTCACGTGTGCGTAGGCTTGCAGCTATGAGGTCCCTATAAATCCTTACTTTTTAACCTTTTCTGCCTATTTTAATAGTTACACAGTTAGACTAATAGCTATAAGGTGGGCCTAGTCTTTAGGTTGGATTTATAAGGTAACTAGTAAAAATATAGAGAAATGGATTAAAGGATGTAACTAAGCTAGCTAATAGCTACTTAGTTAGGGAAGGTAGCTACCCTATAATATATATTTTTTACTATTTTTCTTAATAAGGAGGAATTTATAAAAAGTCTTAAGACTAGATTCTTTATTACTAAATTCTAGGCTTTCTTTCTATATAAATATTTAAAAATCGGTTTTTTAGTATTATACATTAATTTTTACTAAGTTAACTAATTATAAGTATATTAGCAGCTAATTTATATAGCTATAAGTCTATTTTTTATTTTCCTATATAAATAAATTTTATAGAAAATAGAAAGTAGCTTATAAAGCCTAGCTAATAACTAGAATCTACTAATAAGGTTAGTAGGTATATAAGGGAAGGAAGTGAAAAACCCCCTTATAGCCACTAACTATATAGACTGTTAGAATTACTCTTATTAGCTGCGTACACTTATAAAGTTAGAGATTAGATATAATTTTTATTAGATATTATTATTATAAATTCTTTAGCAAATTAAATAGTGCTAAAAGCAACGCAAAAGCTTCTATTTTATGTGAGATATAGTGGACTGTAGCTTACTGCAGTGCTCTGCTCTGCAGAGCAGTAGATCTATATATACACGCTTATTAAGCCTACTACTTTAGTAAGCTATACTCTATAGCACCCACCTCTATTATTTCTAATAGGTTATAAGCCTAAAAGAGAACTTTTAGTATTTAGAAAATTTACTAAATTTTTCTATAATAAAGAAAAATATTACTATATTTATAGAGAGTGTAGAAGCTACTTATTCCTTCTATAAAAAGAATAAATTCGCTAAAAAGAAGTTTTCCCTTCTATAAAATAGGAAAGAATACGGTATAGAAGAATTCCTACTTTTATAAAAATTTGGGATTAGTGAAAAAAGGGATATTTTACCCTATAAGAACCTCTTATAAATAAAAAAAAAAAATAAGATATAGAAGAGTTCCTACTTCTATAAAAAGAAAAAGATATATAGTAACCTTACTATAATTTAGAAGACTACCTTCTATAAAAGAGCAAAAAGAAGAATTCCTACTTCTAAAATATTAAACAAAAATATTAAAAAAAATGGATTCAAGAGATCCAAGCTAAATTGGCTAAGGGGTCCCTACCCCAGAGCAGTTGTGGGCAGAGCATGTAAACCAATAGATTTTACAATAAAATAATAATATCTTTAATATTCTAGAAAAATTAGAAATGTTAGCAGCTGCCGTTACCTCTGCCCTAGCTATAGCTTTAGAACCTATAGCTAAGCTAACACAAGAAAAACCTTAGAAAAGCTCTAAAAATTCTAATATTCTAAACTCTTTTAATAATTCTATTATTAAAGAATTTAATAAGAGGGTTTATAGCTTTCTAAAGGGGGCTAGGCTAAAGGGGCTAGAAAATTTTAATTAGTGGAAGTAGGCCCTAAATATTTAATTTAGGGCACTAGGAATGCCTAATTTCTTAGAAAATCCTAGTATTGCTAAAAACCTTAGCGATCCTAACTAAGCTATAATTCTTATGCTTTTAAGAGATAGCTACACTAAAGGCCCCTAAAATGCTATAATTTAGTAAAAAGACCCCTTAGAGGTATATAGTGTTTTAATCTAGCAGTATTCTTAGAGTTCTAAAATATAGTATAGTACCCTTTATAATTAATTTCATAGCCTAAATTTCTAAGGTTATAAGGGGTCCCTAGAGTCTTTTAATGCTTTATTTAATAACCTACTAGCTAGGCTAAATTTAGTAAGTGTTTTTATAAAGCCTATAGACTAAGTAAACTAATATTTACAAGCTCTAAAGTTAACTTTTCCTTAGTGGGCTAAAAGGCAACGTTTTTCTATAAGAACTAATAGGGCTTTAGGGGCCCCTATAGGGGCATTAAATTTATAATTTCTTATAGCTAATTTACTTAAAGAGCAAAGGGATAAGAGCTCTTTAGTATTTAAAGCTTTAAATTATAGAGCTACTGCTTCTAAAGAATCTATATATAGAGGCTTTAAAGAAAATAAGACCTCTAAATATCCTAACAAGGATAAAAGGAAAAAGAAGAATTCCCCCTAAGAAAATAAGGGAAATTCTAACCCTAATTCTAAGAAAAAGGGGAAAAGTTAGGGCAAAAAATCCTCTAAAAAGGCTAAGGATAATAATAAGGGTTAAGAGGGATCCTTTATGCTAGGAAATTTTAACCTTTCTTTAGGGGCTTTAAAGCCCTATAAAAGACCTAGTAGCCCTAGTGCTAGTAGTGATTCTAGTGAAGATTCTAATATTTATTCTTAAGAATTTACTACTCTTAGTAAAGCTAGCACTAAAGTTAATAAGCTAAAGGATAAAATATCCTTTAAAGCCTTTAATTTCTATAATAAAGAGATAAAAAACTCTCTTCTTTATAATATAGGTTCTACTATTTACTTAGTTAATTCTAAAGAATATTTTATAAGTTATACACTTTATAAAAAAGGGGAAGCTAAGCCTATAACCACTAGTAGTAGTTCTATCTATCCTAAGGGATATAGAAAGGCTAAATTTTTAGTTTTATATTAGCAAAATCCTAATAAATACAGGCCCCTAGTCCTATAAAATGCACTATATTTTCCTAAATTAGATATAAATATAGTAAGCGGACTAAAGCACTATTTAGCAGGAGGCTATATGTATAAGAATTCGCTATTCTTAGCTAATAGGTCTTATATTAGTATTTTAAACGTTAAAAAGCATAGATTTTTTATCTAGCTTAAGAATACTAATACCCCCCTTTTAAAATCTCCTTTTAACTGCCCTTATAGGCACTATAATAGTCATTTTAGTTATATAGTTACTAGTTACCCTATAGAGGTCTAAATTCCCTTTAAGGAACCTATATAGGCTAAGAAAGCTCTAGAAATTAAAGAATTAAAGAGTTCTAACCTAGAACCTACTAATTTAGTAGCACCTTCTTTACTAAAGCTTGTAAGCTAGGCACCTAAATTTATAGAAGTCTTTCCTTCTAATATAGGGCTATTAGAGGCCCCTAGAAAAATTATAAAAGAGGCTTTAGCGGATTTAGTATCTAAAAATCCTACTAAGATAGGCCCTAGGCCTTTAATAGCTCCCTAAGAGGCCTGTGATTCTTAAGGGGCTTAGTAGGGAGCTATTAAAGAAGGTATTATAGTAGCTAAAAAAGAGCTTATAGGGGATCTTATAGAAGACTTTAAGCTAAATTTGTACTAAAATTTACTAAGATTAGCTAGAATCTAGCATATTAGACTAGGGCACCTAGGTCTACTATTGCTAAAGAAAACTAGCTTATTAGCTAAGGAAATCCTAGATTTTTCTAAGGTTAAAGAAAAGGATTTTAACTACTTAACCTATAATTAAACAAAAGTAGTTAGAAGGCCCTTTAAGACCCTAATTCTAGACCCCTCTAGGGCTCTAGATAGACTAGAGGGGGATATAGTAAAGATAAGCCCTATGCCTTATAATAAGCACCCTATATGCCTTATTCTAGTAAACTAAAAAACTAGATATAAGTAGCTATTTTCTTTGCTAAATAAGGAGGGCCCTACTGTTTTCCTAGCTATAAAAGGGTTTTTTAGATCCCTAAAGCTTAATTTTAATACCTACCCTAAATATCTACATTTTGATAAGGGTAGAGAGGTTAATTCTGCTTGCTAGCAGTAGCTAGCAAAAAAGGGGATAAAATTTACTACTTCTTCCCCTTATATCTATAAGCAAAATGGGCTAGCTAAGAGGGCTATCTATATTATAATAAATAGACTGCAAGCTACCCTACACTGGTCTGGTTTACCCTTATATCTATAGAATTTTATTATTTTTACTATTATAAATCTTATAAATATAACAGTAAATTCTACGAAACTAGCTAGCCTAGCATAATTATTAGCCGTAGATTTTAAAGAAAATGCCCTAATTACCTTAGAAATTAGCCCTACTAATTATAAGAGTATTAGAGCTATTAGCTCTTATTGTAAGGTTTTGATTCCTATGGAAAAAAGACCTAAAGCTTAAAAACTAGCCCCTAGGACTATCCCTAGAAGGTTATTAGCTAATCTAGGCTTTAAGACCTACTTAGTTTATATTCCTTCTAAAAAACTAGTTACTAAAACTAGCTTTGTAAGAATTATAGAACCTATAGGCCCTATAAATTTAGGCCTCCCTAGGTTTTCTATAGGGGATATCTCTTTAGAGGGGGATCTAAGTGCCCCTTAGAACCTTCTATAGGATAATTCCTTAGAGGGGGAAAATAACTAAAATAGTGGTATTCTTGTTAAGGATTACCCTATAGTATCTTCTGATTAGATGGTTAATAAAGAGCCTGAATTAATTCAGAGTCCTAGGGACCTAGAGTTGGATAAAAATCAACCAGATAATCCAGATAAAATGGATATTAACTTAGCAGCCCTTTTTAAGGAAACCTGCTATAAGGCACAGCTAAAGGCTAAAGAAAATAGGCCTAATAATAGCACTATAGCCTTATCGACAACAGAAGCAGAGTCTGACGCTATTTGTGAGACTTTCCGGGAGCTTTAGTGGCTTAAAGGGATTTTTATAGAGCTAAAAACACCTATAAAACCCCCTATATAAATTTTCTGCGATAACCAGGGAGCTATAAAAACCGCTTATAACCCTGCTCTTTATAGCCGTACTAAGCACACCCTCCTAAAATTTCACTATAACCGACAACTAGTCTTAGAAGGGCTTGCTAAAATTGCTTACTTAGATACTAAGAAAATGCCTGCTAATAGGCTTATAAAGCCCCTTATAGGCCCTATATACCTTATTTTCTTAGAGCTTATAGGTTTAAAACCCCTATAGTTTATCGCTAAAGGCTACAAAAATAATGCCTAGCTAAAGGCATAAAAACAATAAAAACACCTAGAAAATTAAAAATAACCCTAAAAAACAAAGAAAGAATAAGGTCCCTGCTTTTAATAGTAATACCTTTATAAAATACTATACTTTACTATAGTAAAAAGTCACTTACCCTAAAGCCCTAATTTTAGGCTCTATAATTCTATAATCCTTTTTTATTTTAGAATTTTCCTAGATTTTATATAACTTTTTCTTTTGCTTTTACCCTTAGTGCCTTTATAATAACTATCCCTAATACTTCTTTAGAGGGGGTGTTAAAAATAATAGGGTTATTTATAGGGGATTCCTTACTATTAGTGCTATAATTATAGCGCTAATAGAAGCACTTTATAGGGGGCTTTATAAGCCAGTGTAAGCCAGCAAGCATACGCGCACGCGGGTGGCATAACTACAGAATTCCAACTAAAGGTTATATACATATAGGCTCGCAGCTATAAGGTCCCTATAAATCCTTACTTTTTAACCTTTTCTGCCTATTCTAATAGTTATACAGTTAGACTAATAGCTATAAGGTAGGCTTAGTCTTTAGGTTAGATTTATAAGGCAACTAGTAAAGATATAGAGGAATGGATTAAAGGATATAACTAAGCTAGCTAATAGCTGCTTAGTTAGAGAAGGTAGCTACCCTATAATATATATTTTTTACTATTTTTCTTAATAAGAAGGAATTTATAAAAAGTCTTAAGACTAGATTCTTTATTACTAAATTCTAGGCTTTCTTTCTATATAAATATTTAAAAATTAGTTTTTTAGTGTTATATATTAATTTTTACTAAGTTAACTAATTATAAGTATATTAGTAGCTAATTTATATAGCTATAAGTCTATTTTTTTATTTTTCTATATAAATAAATTTTATAGAAAATAAAAAGTGGCTTATAAAGCCCAGCTAGCAATTAGGATTTACTAATAAGGTTAGTGGGTATATAAGGGAAGGAAGTGAAAAACCCCCTTACAGCCGCTAACTATATAGACCGTTAGAATTACTCTTACTAGCTGCGCACACCTGCAAAGTCAGAGATTAGATATAATTTTTATTAGATATTATTATTGCAAATTCTTTAGCGAATTAAATAGTGCTAAAAGCAATGCAAAAGCTTCCATTTTACGTGAGATATAGTGGACTGCAGCTTGCTGCAGTGCTCTGCTCTGCAGAGCAGTGGATCTGTACGTGCACGCTCACTAAGCCCACTACCTTAGTAAGCTGTGCTCTATAGCACCCACCTCCATTATTTTTAATACTACTATAAAAGGTAATAAAGCTTAAGCTAAAAGTAAATTAGAACTCCTAGTAATTTATACTACTTATAACTCTCTTTAAATAGCTATTTTTATTTAAAAGGATAAAAATAGCCATAAAAACTATTACTAAACCTCCTAGCTTCTAGCTAAAGTTATTATTATTACTAAACATATAAGCAATGCCTTTAGCTACTTAAATAAAACCCTTAGTAGCTTTTTAGTAATAGTTAGCAAGTCTTACCTTATAAAGATCCTTAAGCTAAGCGCTTATAAGGCTACTATTATAGCTAAGTAGTTATTAAGTATATAAAATAAAGTCTTTATATATATTATAGTATTAAAGATAGCTATAAAAGCTCTTAAGTTTACTATAATAAACTATAGCAAACTATTTAAAATATACTATAATAGTATTAAAGGCCTTATAAATATCTATAATATTATAAAGACTAAGACCTTAGGGATAGTTAATACTAGAATTAAGGAGGCTATTAAATCTATATCTATAGTAAAGGCTATAAAGGATATAGAATCCTACCTTATTATATTAAAGAAATATAAATCTACTATAGCTACCTTAATTTTTACTATTAAAACCTTTATTAAATTACTTTAAACTAAAATAAAAGCTATTAAAGCTAAAATATAAACTATTAAGACCTTAGTAGCGCCCTTTATAGACACCCCTAAGTTATTTACTATAATATATTTTAATAAATATAATAAAGTTAATACTCTAACTCCTTAATTAAGGTATTTTATATATAATAAGCACTAGCTAGCTAATATAAGTAGTTTAATAACTATACTATAAAAAGGGAATTTTAATAATTTATTTAATAGAATATTTTAGTATTTCTATTATTTCTTATACTATTATTTTAGTAGTGTTTTACTATAGAAATTTTAATAGTTATATAAGTATAAGTAATTTTAGATATTCTATATTACTTTCTACCTTAAGGGGCTAGAGTTAGTAGGAAATATAATAGTTTAGTAAAATAGTTTTAATTTTATAACTTTTATAGTTAGGAATATAGAATCCTTATAGGATCCTACTTATAATTAGTTAATATTAGGGTAAATAAGATATATAAATGCTTTTAACTTTAAGCTATAAAAACTATATTTTTATTATATAGAAAATATTACTAATATTAGCGCTTACCTTAGGTTATAGAATACTATAATATCCTAATTCTTTATTTACTTAGCTAAGGCTATAGTTTAAATGCTTAAGTATACTACTAAGTATAAAAACCTTACCTTATTATAATTTCTTTATAACCTCTTTTTAATTAATAATATTATTACTTTTTTATTATAGGCTGCTTTTACTCTTTTCTTTATTATTATTATTAATGTTTTTTCTTATACTTAGCTATACCCCTTATTATTCCTTTAGTAGCTATTTTTTTATATAAAACCTTTATTTTTTTATATAGCTATATAAAGTTTTTTTAATTTTAATATAGAAACTATTATAACTAGCTATATAATACTAACTTTACCTTAAGAGACCCTTTTAATTAAAAGGGAGATTAACTAAGATTATAAGGAGATACTTAATCTTTTTACTAAACTAAATAATATATATTTTAAAGCTTATTATAATACTAATACTATAGGTAGTATATAATAAATAAGAAAACCTTCTATCTTTAAATTATACTATATTATAACTACTAAAGACCTTATTAAAAAGGGTTTCTATAAAATATTCCTACTTTATAAAATCTATAAATTATATTACTTTTTAATAAGTAATAGCTTACTAAAGCTAAATATAGCTTTTACTTACTATATTATAAAACTAAGTATAAATACTTTTATTTAACTCCCTCTAACTATTACTATTTATATTAATAAGACTTTTACTAAGTAAAACCTTTAAGCTTATATTAAAAGTAGTATTAAAAATATAATAAACCTTTATAATAAAATTATCCTTCCTAAAATCCTTTAAGCTTAATAGCTTATTAATTTCTTTATTTATTTTATTAAAGCTTATAACTATATTACTATTAGCTATATTTCTATTACTTGTTATAAATTAATAAAAAACTAAGCTAGTATCTTTATTAAATATTATTTATATTTAGTTAATATATACTATAAGGTTCTCTATATTAATATAAAGAGAATCTAAACACTTACTACCTATATTTAAATACTAACTAATAAAATAAGCTATAATATATATACTAATAATACCTAAAAGAATTAATATAGTATAAGTACTAATAAAACTAAGTAAAAACTTAACTTTAATATAATATATTTTTATAATAAAATAAGTTTTACTTAATATTAAAAGGAAGCTAAGGCTATAGTTATAACTCTTAATATTTATACCCTTAATACTATAGCTAACTATTAAAAATAAAAGATTTTTAAAAGAATTCTAATTAACCTTATAGTTTAATATACCTTAGCTAGTAATAATTACTTTATAATAATATACTAAAACTATACTATAAACCTTAATAACTCTATAGCTAATAAAGTTATTAGTAAGAAAAAGGCTACTAGTAATAGTAATATATCTATAAGTAATAGAAATAAGTAGTAATAATATAGGATATAGTAGTATACTAGGGGTAAACCCTAGGGGGTATAATAGTTTTATAAGGAATATAGAATATTATACTAATTTTACTTACCTATATTCTCTTTTCTTACTAATATAACTCTTATAGGTTAGGCTATAACCTAGCTATATATAAACTATATAGCTTTATTTCTTTTTCTTTTAATTCCTTAGCTTTATAAATAAGCTACTATAAGCCTACTTTTTTTCTTTTTTTTTCTTTTTTTCTTTTTTTTTTTATTTAAGTAGCTTAAAATAAGCTATATTTTCTTTTATAAAGGGGGGGGACCTATTATAGTCTATTCCTAAGGGTAGAACCTACCTTATAAAAGAAGGGTTCCGCTATGTATAGCTAGAGAAGAATAACTTTAACTATATATACACTTAACTACCTACCTGTAACTTAAGTGTTCCTTCTTCTTATGACTTTATAACGTACCACACCTATTTGTGTAAGTACCCCTATTTACGTGTGACATCCAGCACGTAACAGGAACCCTCCTTTTGTAAGGTAGGTTCCGCCTCTAAGAACGGACTATAATAAGTCCCCCCCCTTTATAGAAGAAAACATAGCTTATTCTAAGCTACCTAAATAAGAAAGAAAAGAAAGAAAGAAAGGAAAAGAAAAAGGTAGGCCTATAGTAGCCTACTTATAAAGCTAAGGAATTAGAAAAAAAAGAAATAAAGCTACATAGTTTATATATAACTAAGTTATAGCCTAACCTATAGAAGTTATACTAATAAGGAAAGAAAACATAGGTAAGTAAAAGTAGTATAATATCCTATATTCCTTATAAAACCATTATACCCTCTAGGGTTTATCCCTAGTATATTACTATATTTTATACTATTATTACTTATTTCTATTGCTTATAGATATATTACTATTACTAATAGCCTTCTCCTTACTAATAGCTTTATTAGCTATAGAGTTATTAAAATCTATAATATAGTTTTAATATATTATTATAAAGTAAATATTACTAGCTAAAGTGTATTAAACTATAAAGTTAACTAGGATTCTTTTAAAAATCTTTTATTCTTAGTAGTTAGCTATAGTATTAAGGGTATAGATATTAAGAATTATAACTATAGCCTTAGCTTCCTTTTAATATTAAGTAAAACCTACCTTTTTATAAAAATATATTATACTAAAGTTAAGTTTCTACTTAGTTTTATTAGTATTTATACTATATTAATCCTTTTAAGTATTATTAATATTTATATTATAACTTATTTTATTAGCTAGTATTTAAATATAGGTAATAAGTATTTAAATTCTCTTTATACTAATATAAAGAACCTTATAGTATATATTAACTAAATATAAATAATACTTAATAAAGATACTAGCTTAGTCTTTTATTAGTTTATAATAAGTAATAAAAATATAGCTAATATTAATATAGGTATAGGCTTTAGTAAAATAAATAAAGAAATTAATAAGCTATTAAGCTTAAGGGATTTTAAAAAGAATAATTTTATTATAAAGATTTATTATATCCTTAATATTACTTTTAGTATAAGCCTAAAGGTTTTATTTAGTAAAAGTTTTATTAATATAAATAATAATAATTAAAGAAAGCTAAATAAAAATATCTATACTTAATTCTATAATATAGTAAGTAAAAGCTATATTTAGTTCTAGTAAGCTATTACTTATTAGAAGGTAATATAATCTATAGATTTTATAAAATAGGAATATTTTATAGAAACCCTTTTTAATAAAGTCCTTAGTAGTTATAATATAGTATAATTTAAAGATAGAAGGTTTTTCTATTTATTATATACTACCTATAGTATTAATACTATAATAAGCCTTAAAATATATATTATTTAGTTTAGTAAAAAAGTTAAGTATTTCCTTATAATTTTAATTAATCTTCTTTTTAGTTAAAAGAGTCTCCTAAGGTAAAGTTAATATTATATAGCTAATTATAATAGTTTCTATATTAAAACTAAGGAAACTCTATATAGCTATATAAAGAAATAAAGGTTTTATATAAAAAAATAGCTACTAAAGGAATAATAAAGAGTATAGCTAAGTATAAGAGAAATACTAATAATAATAATAAAGAAAAGGGTAGAAGTAGCTTATAATAAAAAGGTAATAAGATTATTAATTAAAAAGGGGTTATAAAGGAATTATAATAAGGTAAGGTTTTTATACTTAGTAGTTAACCTAGGTATTTAAGCTATAGCTTTAGCTAAGTAAATAAAGAACTAGAATATTATAGTATTTTATAATTTAAGGTAAGTATTAATATTAGTAATATTTTCTATATAATAGAAATATAGTTTTTATAGCTTAAAGTTAAAAGTATTTATATATTTTATTTACCTTAATATTAACTAAATATAGGTAGGATCCTATAGAGATCCTATATTTCTAACTATAAAAGTTATAAAATTAAAACTATTTTACTAAATTATTATATTTCCTACTAACTTTAGCCCCTTAAGGTAAAAAGTAATATAAAATATTTAAAATTACTTATATTTATATAACTATTAGAATTTATATAGTAAGATACTATTAAAATAATAATATAAGAAGTAATAGAAGTACTAAAATATTCTATTAAATAGATTACTAAAATCCCCTTTTTATAATATAGTTATTAAACTACTTATATTAATTAGCTAGTGCTTATTATATATAAAATACCTTAACTAAGGAGTTAGGGTATTAACTCTATTATACTTATTAAAATATATTATAGTAAATAACTTAGGGGTGTTTATAAGGGGTGCTACTAAGGTTTTAATAGTTAATATTTTAGCCTTAATAGCTTTTATTTTAATTTAAAGTAATTTAATAAAGGTTTCAATAGTAAAAATTAAGGTAGCTATAGTAGATTTATATTTCTTTAATATAATAAGGTAGGATTCTATATCTTTTATAGCCTTTACTATAAGTATAGATTTAATAGCCTCCTTAATTTTAGTATTAACTATCCCTAAAGTCTTAATCTTTATAATATTATAAATATTTATAAAGCCTTTAATGCTATTATAATATATATTAAATAATTTACTATAGTTTATTATAGTAAACTTAAGAGCTTTTATAGCTATCTTTAATATTATAATATAGATAAGGACTCTATTTTATACACTTAATAACTACTTAGCTATAATAATAGCCTTATAAGCACTTAGCTTAAGGATCTTTATAAGGTAGGACTTACTAACTATTACTAAAAGGCTACTAAAGGTTTTATTTAAGTAGCTAAAGGTATTATTTATATATTTAGTAATAATAATAGCCTTAGCTAGAAGCTAGAAGGTTTAGTAATAGTTTTTATAGCTATCTCTATTTTTTTAAATAAAAATAGCTATTCAAAGGGAGTTATAAGTAGTGTAAATTACTAAGAGTTTTAATTTATCTTTAGCTTAAGCTTTATTACTCTTTATAGTAGCTACTATAGCCTTACTGCTTTAAGTATTAAGTCCCTTAAAGATATTAATATAATAAGCTATTACTTTTAAGTATAGCTTATAAAGAGGATTATTTTTCTTAACACTAAATTTATCTTAGCTAATTCTAGCTTTAGCCCTAGTAAATTCTTTACTATAAATATAGAGTATATTCTTAAGGGCCTAATCCTTTTTCTTAAGTCCTTATTTATTAGTATATTACTACTTTATATAGTCCTTCTTTATATTAACTATAGCTATAAAGTTAATATTATTTAATTTATTATAAGGTTTATATACTTTACTATTAGCCCTTTTAAACTAATAAAGATACTAATGTATTAAAGTGTTAGTAATATACTTTATTATATCCCTAATAATAGTTAATAGTTTATTAGTTATATTTATTAAGAATTAGCTTACTAAGGCTTAAGCCTTAATACCTTTAGCATTACTTATTCCCTAATTATTTATATTATTTATATTAAAGATATCCTTATTTTTATTATAGTTAACTATAGTAGTCTAAAGAGTAATATAGAGTATACTTATATTATTACTATATTTATTATAGAACTTACTATTCTAAGTAATATAAGTATTTTCTAGCTAGCTGGTTAAAATACTAATTTTTTAAAAATAGGGATTAAATATAAGTCCTAGTAGGTTAGCTAGGTTAATATTATAAAAATCTATATTATTTTTAAGTTTAAAGGCTAATTTTTTTAAAAAGCTTATAAAAAGCTATTAATAAGAATAGGGCCTAATAAGGGCTTAAATATATAAAGATAGGGAAAAATATAGAAGTTTACTATATATATTTTATTAATACTTTTTCTAGCTTAACTTCTACTAGGGTTTAGTATAGTAATTAGTAAAACTAATATTAATAACCTTTAGCTAATAAATTTAATATACTATAGAAAGGCTTAGGGAAGTCTAAGGTTCAAGCAATATATTTATATAAGCTAATAAAAGCTATAAATTAACCTAAATAACTAATATAAGGAAAGAAGGTAGTAGTATATAAATTTTTAAGGAAAAAGAAATAAAAAAGTAAAGAAAAGAAAGTAAAGAAAGAAAGTAAATAAGTATAGAAAGTAAAGGATTTTATATACCTTAATAAGGCTTTTATAGAAGTAAGCTTAAGGTAAGCTTTTATTATATGCTAAGAGTTAAGAAATAATTAATATTTTCTACTAATAGGGAATTCTCTATATATATTTATAGAATTAAATATAAAGCTAGTATAACTTAAAATATTATTAATTAAAAGGCACTATAAAACCTTTTTTATAATATTCCTTATTTTAATTAATAGTATTTATAGTAAGGTACTTATTAACTATTTTAGTAGTATTAATATATATATCTTCCTTAGAAATCTATTAATTATCTTTAGTAAAGTATTTCTTTTAGTAAATTAAGAAATTAATATAAGGTTTCTTACCCTTTTTTTAAAAAAATTATATATAATATTTCTAAATTCTTTTAATTTTTTAATAATTTATTTCTTTTAATTTAATTAAGTTTATTAATAGTAATATAGGCTTAACTCTTTTAAAAGGGTTTTTACTTTACTATAGTTTTTAAATATAAGCTATAGAAATTATTAAATAAACTTTTAAAGTTAGTAAGAAATTAAAGTAAAAAAAAAGAGGAAAGATTTACTTTAAAACTTTATATAGTTTAATATACTAAAGAGACTATTTCTTTTTAAGCTTACCTAAGAGCTTATATTTTAAGTATAGCTTAAGGTATACTATATCCCTTATATTAATATTTACTAAATTATATTAAAAGTTATATTTAATTTTTATAAGTATAGCTATTATTATAATAGTATACTTAGCTTCCCTTTAATATAACTTCTAAAGCATTAATAAGTTAGTATCTTTAGGGTTTATAATAAATTTATTTAGATTTAAAAGAAGGTTTATTACTATAAGTAGCTTATAACTAAGTATAAGTTTATTAGGTAATTAATTAATTAAGGCTATAGCTATATTATTAAAGTAGTGTTAAAGTACTAAAAGTATTAAGGGCTAGGGGATATTTAGGTTAGTTATAGTATAATATTATACTATAATAATTATAGTTTAATTTTTATACTTAGCTATACTATTAGTTTATAAGTAATATATTACTACTATAAGAAATTTTATTTTTAGCTTATAAAAAAGTATAGTTTAAAGGTTAAAAATAAACTTAAGGTTTCTATTATTAATAATTTCTTATAGTAGTTTTTAGTTAGTAAGGTAAAGTCCCTTTAGTAGGAGTTTAGCTTAGATTTTTATTAAATACTCTTTATAGCTAGGGATAAGAATTATTTTTTTACTAAAGAGATAATTAACTAAATAAAGTAAGTTATAGGTAGTGAATTCTTTTACTACCTATATTATATTTTTTAAGCTAACTTTTAGTATATTTATAATAAAATCTAATAAAATACTATAAAAAGGTATAGGCTTTATTTAAAGGGGTTTTATTTCCTTTAAGGCTTAAGATTAAAGGATTATTTTTTCTTTATAAATATTATAATATACTATATAAGTATATATTTAGCTACTTATATATAGAAAGTAAACTATAAAAAGCTCTTTAGCTATTCTCCTTACTTTAAAATAGTAAGTATTATTATAAGTTAACTAAAGAAGGGCTTTTATATAGTTTTAAGGAATATAAAGTTAGTATAATTCTTTTAAATTTTAATAATAAAGGAGTTTATTATTTTAAAGGTTCTAGCTATATAGAGGAATATATAGTTAGTTCTAATTAGCTTTACATTGCCTCTCCCTATATAGAGTAATACCCTTAATAATCTAGCTATACTTTATATTATATTAGTACCCTATTATAATAGAATTCTTTAAATCCTTATTTATAATAGTAAAGACTATAAATTCCTCTCTAAAATATATATAAGCATTAAGTTTATTAAAGCTATTATAGTTAGCTACTTTCCTATAGCTAATATTAACTAGTAAATAAAAGAGTATGTTAAATACTATATTTAAAGTGCTAGGAATATAGATAATATAGATTTTAAATTATAAGAAATAATTAATAACTTTAGTAAGCTTAAAGTTAGCTTTATTAAAATTTATTATTATAAGAGAGGTATACTTAATAATTCCCTTTACTAGTAAGTAATTAATAATAATATTTATAGCTAATGTATTAAATTAGGCTATTTTCCTTAGTTTCCTCATCCCCTATATAATTATAACTACCTTTACCTCTATTAAGCTATATTTTTTTTTAATAGCTAAGGTTAGCTAGAAGAGAAATAAAATAAAGTATAGTTTATTACTACTAATATTCTTTTTAGAAATACTAGTGCTATTTTAATTAACTATTAATTAAAAGATATATAGGCTAAAACCCTCTTTATATATATTAACCTTAAAAAAGAGAGGCCTTTTAGGGTTATAGTACTAAAGTAGAATTTTAATATATAAGAGTTTCTAAATTGCTTTAAAAGATATAATTTCCTACTTTAAGGGTATAAAACTTACCTACTAAGCTATATATTTCTATACCTACTTAAATAACTTAATAGGGAGTTTATTTTTCTTATAAAGGTTTTAAAGTATTTTAGTTTTCTTATTTTATAAGGGTTTAATATATAAATTAAACTAAGGGACCCTTATATAAAGAAAACTAGCTATTTTAATAAAGGTTTTAAAACTTAAAAGTATAGTAAGTATTTAAAGGTTCTTAAATACCTTAATATAGTTACTAATATTAGTAATACTCTTTATATTTATAATAAAACCTAAGAGCTAAATTAATAAATAGCTAATAAATAACTTCTTAGCTACTATATATAGGTAGCACTTCTTAAGGATTTTAAATATAATTTTAAGGTAAACTAAATGCTCTTTAAGGGTATTAGAGAAAATTATAAGGTTATTAATATATATTTATATAAAGGCTTAATACTTATAAAATTACTTATCTATAAAGCACTAAGCATATACTAAGGAATTCTTATATTTTTATATAGCAATATAGAATACCTTAATTTCTCTCTTAGAGATAATTATTATTTTATTATAATGCTTATACTATATTAGAAACTAGTTAAAGAAACTAAAGGCATTTAAAAGAAATATTTAATACTTTTTATAAGCATTCTTTATAATATCCCTTTAGTCAGGTAAAGAGTATATATTTAGAATAGTAATACTATTTATAGGTCTTATATTAATTATTACTCTTTCTTTATATTCTTTTTTAGTATTATGCTATATAAGAAAACCTAGGTATAAATATAATACCTTTTCTCTTACCCTAAGGTAAAATACCTTACTAACTTTATACTTTTTATTAAAGATTTTATAGAACTTTTTAAAATTCTTCCTACCTAAATAGTATATTTATAAAGGTTTTAGCTAGTTTTACTAACTATTAATAAAATTAATATATATTTATTCCTCCTTAGGTATTAGTACTACCCCTTAGTTATAGTAAATATTTATTTATTTATTTAATACACTAGTTAGGCTGTTAGCCCAATTCTAGTACTACTGCTACTGAGACTATATAGGAAAAACCCTAGTATAGGGGGGAAAACCTATATATAGCCTTTGTTTAAGTTCTATAGTGGAGCTATAGTAACTTTATGCTAGTTCTAACTATAGAAAGAGGTACACTGCTAGCTAAACTTAACTAGCATTATAAAAAAGTATATAGTATAGAATAGAAAGTAAACTAGGTTAATAGAGGCGTAGTAGTGCTATAGAATACCCTTAGGGGTAGTCTATGTATTATAATGAGTTGCCTTAAGCGCTTAGTTTATTTTTTATACTAGTCTTTATTTAATTCCCCTAGGCTACTACCTTTTTACTTAAAACCTTTCTTTAGCTTTTATATCTTTATAGTATTAATTACACTAGCTAGCAGCTAGCTACTATTAAATTAGCTATTAGCTAACTATTAGTTATATAATAAAAAGAGAGAGATATATATACCCTCTTTCCCTTATCCCTAACCTCTTTTTTTCTTCCTTTCTTTTTTATTTATTATCTTTATTATAAGTATACCCTTATTTTTATTTTTATAGTAATACTACCTTATTACTGCCTCTAACTAACTATAGTATTATTAAAAATACTACTTACCTTTATAAATAAATTAATTATTATACTTAAGGTAAGTACTATTCCCTTCTTAATATACTACTACTACTAACCTACTTATAGCTAGGCTAATTATAGGCCTAGCCCTATAAGGCTTACTTAATATAAGCTAAAAACATTAAAAAATAATGCTATAGTATTAAAGGTTAGTACCCCCTTTTAACCTAAGCTATTACTATTACTAATTTAAATAGGTATTAGTAGTATATACTTTAAGTATATAAAAGTAAAAAAGACTTATTTAGGTATAAGTATTATATTCCCTATCTATATTAATAGCTTAGTAGTAGCTAATTAGTTTTATAGCTAAATTTAAATATTATATTATATTAAGAGGCTATTAAGTAAGTAATAAATATATAAAACCTCTATACCTTTAAGGAGCCTATTAATATAAGTATAAGGTAATATAGCTATAGTTTAGCTATAATATTAGTATAGTGCTAACTTATAGGTAGGCTAAGAAGTATAATACTGCTTAGAAAGAGGCAGTATAGCTTATAAAGTAGGCAAGCCTATTTGCTAATATAGCAGTGTAGGCTACTAATAATGCTATAGTAGTTTTAGCTTTAACTTTAGTTAAAGGTAAGATATTACTATAGGCTTACTATATTATTAATATATTAAAAAAGCAAAATAATATTTTAAGAAAGATTTTATAGGAGGTTTATAGGCTTAGTATAATAGCTATATAAGGCTATATAGTAGTAGAGGTAAAGAATAACCTAAAGGAGAAGGGGGGGGGGAGAGAGGGGGTAATAAGGTATAGGCCTAGGGCTAGCATAGGAGCGTTACGCCTGTTTTTTATTATCTCTTAGGCTACTATTTTTTATATATTAGTGAATATAAGTTATGCATTATAATAATACATTCTAGCTGTGATATCTATATAGTTCCCTAGCGTTTCTATACCTATACTATACTAAGTGCCTTTTCTTATTAGTTTTTTAGTATTTTTAGCCTATTAATCTTAAAGACTTTTAATAAGTTAGAATTAAGGGATATACTCTATTAATATAAACTACTTTATAAGTATAGTTACTAGCTTATTATATTTTAATACCTTCCTAACTTTATATTAGTTATATACTAGGTATATACTAGTATTAATAGGGCAGAGGTAATTAAAATTTTTATAAGATAGTAGGATATAATAATAATCCTTATTATTAGCTTAGTAGCTATATATTAATAAATCTACTTTAGGAATACACTAGTAGAAAAGAAAGGTATTAAGCTTAATTTATTTTATATATATTTATATAAGCACTATAGATTTATACTTAGTAAAGCTTAAGTAAAGGTAGATAACTTTAATAGTGGAGGTAAAGTTAGGGTTAAGCTTTACTACTATATAGTTAATATAAGTTTAGTATACCTATATAGTAGCCTACTCTTAGTATTAGTGGTTTTTTTATTTTAAGGTAAGTACTTTAGTTAGAGAGGGCTTTAATAAATAGTTATAAAGTTAGTTTAGAAATAGTATATAGTTTAAGTAGCTATTTAGGGGTGGTAGGCAGCTATACCCTTAGTATATTAGTCTATATTTAAGTTAAGCTATTATTATAGTATAAGTATTATAAATATACTTAGCTATTCTATTAGCTTTTATTTATTAGTAAAAGTAAAGTAAATAGTAGTTAAGGTAGAGGTTAATTAAGGCTATAGCTACCTTAGTTTTAACTAGAGTATATAGTATAGCTTTAAATATATTAGTTACTATTCTTAAGCACTTAATTTATTTAGAAATAAATACCTTAGCTATACCTTTTACTTTACTACTAACTATAGTAGGGGTATAGTATAATCCTATACTATATATAATTATACTCTAAATAACCTATATATATAGGAGTTATATATTATATAATAAGTATCCCTAGGTTAAAGCTACTAGTAATATAAGTATAAGCTATTATTATACTAATTTTAACTTAACTTAACTTTAGTATACTTTTTAGTAAAGCTTATAATAAACCTATACCCTAAGGAAGTAGGTAGATTAAACTAGTTATACTATATTAGTATTAAGTTAAACTAATAATATAATTACTATATACTACTTAGTAAAGTATATAAGTTTACTTTTCTCTAAATTAAACTTAAGACTTAATTCTTAGAATTATTTTTAGTAAATTACTTAGGTAGCCTTAAGGTAATTCTATATCTTCTCTACTATACACTTATATATAAGTATATTTATATTATTAGAGAAGCTTATTATAAATATAGAATATACTATTTAAAGCTTAGTATATAAAGAGGTAATATAGAGTAAAAAGAGAATAAAGAAAATTAAGGACCTTTATAGTATACCTATAGTTATAAGTAGGGGGCTAATAGATTTACTATTAAAATAAAGGTTAGTAGTATATTTAGCAGTAAAGGAGTAAGTTTATACTACTATTTATATAGGGATTTTAGTAGCTATAAAGGTATAAGTTAGTTTTTTATAGTAAATAGTATTAAAGGCTACTAATATATCTAGTTAGAGTAGTAATATAATACTGCTATAATACTATACTATATATACTAATTTTACTAAAATACTTAATATAACTTTTATTAACCTATTTATTTTATTACTTATTTATAGGTTAGGTAGTATATTGCTTAATTTAGCTATAAAGGTAAGCTAACTTATTACTACTGCCTTTATTACTTTACTAATAATACTAAAAAGTAAGATAAGGCACTAAGCCCTTACTCTATACTACTCTATTAAGGTTTTACCTAGTTTATAAAGAATAACTACTTTTACTTATTAAAATAAAGCTAAGTAGTAGCTAATATAGTAGTATATATTAAGTAAGTAGGTAAGGATCTTAGCTAGTAGCTTACTATATACTTTAAAGTAATTAGCTAAAAGTTTATTTAGTTTTAATACCTTTTAGCTAGCTAAGCTTTTAATAATACTATAGATTTTATTAGTATTAAAGTAGTTTTTTAATAGAAATATTATAGTATTAAGGTAATTATTAAGATTCTTTAGTATATTATTAAGTTAAGCTTAAAAGGAAGGAAAGAAATAGTTAGCTAGTATAGCTACTTTTTTTTAATATAACTTAGTAGTTATAGTATTTATACTCTTACTTTAAATAAAATTAAGGATTTACTACTATTCTAATAATAGTTTACTATAAAGCTATGCTTAGCATTTAAGTTTTTATAAGCTTTCTTTATAAATAGTAGCTACCTTAATAGTAAAGCATTAGGAACTATACCTTTTATTACTAATAGTTTAGTACTATATTTAAGCTATATTAGTAGTAAGTTACTAGTTCTCCTTAATATAGGATATTTATTATTGCTTTAATGCTTTTTTTATATTTTAAATAGCTTCTTTAATATAATAATTTTACTATAAATTTAGCTTAGGGCTACCTTAAGGTTTCCTTAAAACTACTAAATTTATAATAAATTAAAGCTTAGCTATTATTTATTTTATATAGCTATTAATTTCTATAGGTATTTAAAGTAAAGGTTTAGTAAGGTTATAGTAGAACTATATTACTGCCTTAGCTACTATAAGGTTATTTTTTATATATAGCTATTTAAAATAAAGTAGGTAGTTACTATATAGCCTTAAGCTAGTGCTAATATAAATAAGCTATAAAATATAGTTAAATTTAATAAGGTTTAGTTCCCCTATAAATTTAGCTTTTATATTATAGGTAACCTAAGTATAGTTAATAATACTATTCCTTTTACTCTATATTTTTTAAGTTACTTTACCCTATAGCATTATAAGTTTAAGCTACTACTATATTACTAGCGCTAAAAGTATATTACTTTTTATTAAGGTTTAGCTATAATAGTTTTAAAGTAAGTAATACTAGTTAAAGTTTTCTATAAAAACACTATAGTTTAAAGGTAAAGCTACTATAAAGTTAATAAAGAGTAATATTTAATTAGGTTTATAAGTTAAAGAATATATTAAGTAGATATAGTATCCTACTAATATTATTAAGCACTAGTCCTTATTTATATATATTAACTATACTCTAAGCCTATATTAATAGTTTATATAAATTATAGTATAGCTACTCTAAGTAGTAAGTTAAAAGTAGCTAAGGCTAGGGTTAGGTAGTTTACTATTTATAATTCCTAGCTTCTATATTATTATTATATTAGCTTTAGGTTAGGACTTTAGCACTAAATATATAAAGTAGGTTTTCTTTTATATATTTTAATATATAACCTTTATTATATACTTTATATAGTGTATTAGGTTAGGCTTAGCTTATTTAATACTATAGTAGCTATAAGTTATTAACTTAAAAAAGCCTTTATAATAGCTTATAACTATTATATTAATTTTAATTAAGTATTAGAAAGGTAGGTATATAGTTTATTAACTTACTTTTATAGTAAAGCCTTTTATAATAATAAATTACTTATATTTTTCCTTTAGCTATAACTAAATACCTTTATTTAATTATTTTTCTTTAGTGTTAAAGGTTTAGTAAAGGCTAGGGGCTATACTAAGTATATAGTATATATATAGTTTTATTATTTATTTATAATATTATATATATAAGACTATATAGGGTAAGGTCCTAAGCAGTTAATATAGCGTTCTTATATAGCTCCTAATAGCGCTAGGTATAATTATTTACTCTCCTTATACTAACTAAATATATAGTAACTATACTATAAAGGTAATATATAATATATAGCTATATAGCTAAATTTAAAGCATTTAAAGCATTATTAGGGATAGATAATATTATTATAAAGCTTAGCTTTAAATATCTTAGCTTTATAAATAATTCTAATATAATATAGCCTATTTATTATATTAACTTTATTAATAGTAATAATTAAGGGGGATTAGGTTATAATGCTATATAGCTTTTATACTATAACCTTTACTAAACCCTATTTATTAGCTATAATTATATTTTAAAGGATATTATTTTTCCCTTAGTTCTATATATAGTGTATAAAAAAGCCCTTAATAATAATACTAAATATATATTAGTTTAGTATTGCTTTTAGTTTAAAAGTAGTGCTAACTTAGGCTATATTATTAGTATAAGGCTTTACTATATTCTAAAATATAATTATAGTGTTACTACTATAGAGGTAATGCGCTATTATAATAATATTAGTATTAGTAGCTTAGTTAATAGCTATAATAGTTTCTTTAGGTAAGTAGTTTTATATAGCTTTAGCTATTATACTACTTTTAATAATAGTTTTATAGTAAATATAAAGCAGTACTACTACTATTATAGCTTAAATTTAATAAATAAATAGTTAAATAATGCCTTTAATAGTAATATTAACCTAGCTTAGGGCTATTATATTTCTAATATTAATAGCTTTCTTTATTACTTATTTAATAACTTCTTTTAAGTTTTTAATTATAATAAGCTTATTAAGTAATAGTAAAGTTAATTTTATTAATATTTTAGTATAGGTTTAAGGCATAAGGAGGCTATATTAAGTATATATTAAGGCTATATTATTAATATAAAGGATAATATTTTATATACTCTTTAGTACTATAGCTAGTATAAGTTTAGCTATTTTATTATATTTAATAGTAAAGTAGTTTAGTATTTACTTATATATAAGTAGTAGTATAGAAGTAACTTAAGATACTATTAATATAAAGCTACCCTATTCTATAAATAAGTAGTAGTAGCTTTATATAAAGCTATAATTCCTATTATTAATATTTATTAGCATTACCTTATTTACTATACCTATACTCTAGCACTAATACACTATTAGAGATAGGGTAAAATGGATATAGCGATTCTTTTCCTGCACTTTTTAAGAGGTTTAGAGTCGGTTCTGTATCGCTACTGCAGTGCGGGCGAATTTGCGAAAAGTTTTATTATAGTAAATATTATATATATTAGTAAGTTTAATAAGTTTCTCTATAGCTATTAAGTTAAGATTTATAATTTTAATACTAAATTTATTTATAATAAATAGAATATTATTTAAATATATAATACTATATAAAGGGATGCTACTATTAACTACCTTAGAGTTAAGGTTATTAGCTATATTCTTAGTATTTTTCTCTATCTTAAGGGGAAAGATATTCTTTAGTATTACTAGCTCCTTATAACTTAATAGAATATTAATATTATAACTATAAAAGGTAAAGAAGTTCTTAATATTATTTATAGTAAAGTAAGAGTTTATAGAGTTTAGATTTTAAAGGTTTCCTAGTCTTTAGTTAGGCTTAATATAAATTAAAAGGTTTATAAAGTTATAAATTAATAAGCATTTTACCTACTTATAATTTATAATACTATTAAAAATCTAGTAGTTCTTTAAAATAAAGTAATAAATACTTATAGCCTTATATATTATATAGTTTTTTTAAAAAACTAGTATAAATTCTAAGCTATATAGTAGTATAGTAATATAGTATATTATAATAACCCTTTTAGTTAGAACTATATTAGTAAGGCAGAAAATATAGCTAGGTATAGTTATATTATATATAAATTAGAAAATAACCCTAAGGTTAATTAAGTTAATTTTAATACTATAATTATATATAAAATTTATACTAATTAATAATTTTAGTGTAAGCTTCTCTATTATATTAGTAATTATAATAAAGTAACTAAATATTAATTTTTCTTTAGCTTTACCTTTAATATAAAAGTTAAAGGTAATGGTTTTTATAATATAAAAAGAGAAATTTATACTATTTATAGGTTTAGGCTTTTAGGTTCCCTATTAAATATTATAATTATTTTATTAAAGCTACTTCTTATTAACTAATATTAATAAAGTTCTTATATTAAAGTAGATTTTATAGTTTTACTTTTAATTATTAAAGTAAAGGTTTACCTTAAAGTAAATAGTTACCTTTCTTTTTTTAGTAATTTCTAACTAATATAGCCTTACTACTACCTTAATAACCTAGCTATTAATTAGTTCTTTAAATACTATAATTTTTTTATAGTATATATTAAAAGAAAGGGTAAGCTCTTTAATATAGAAAGTATTTATAAAATTAGATTTATTTTTATTTAAGTTACTTTTAATAATACCTTCCTTAACTATATAATATTCTAAGAATATAAAGTAAAACTTCTTAGCTTTTATATTAGAGTTATTTACTATAACTATATAGTTTATACTATTGCCTTTCTTAGGCACCTATTTCTTATAAAATTATAGTTTATAACCTTTATAATTATACTAAGGGCGCTTAAAGAAATTATAGTATTTAGGCTTAGTTTCCTTTTATTACTTAAAGGGATTTATCTCTTTAGTATTAAAAGTAGCTATTAGTATATTCCTTTTAGGTTCCTTAGAGGACTATTATAAGGCCTCTTTATAACCTTTATAGGAATAATTATAATTAAGTTAGAAAAGGTATAAGTAGCTTTAAAGCTAGTAGTTTCTACTATTATACCTATTATTAAAATTATAATATTATTTATAGCTTTATAAGTATTAGTAATAACTACTTTATTAGTATTAGAGTAGGCTATAACTATTACTATAATAACTATTATAGTAAGGTAGCTTATTTTAGTAAGCCTTTATAGTAGGGTAGGGGGTATTATTATTTATTAATTCTAGGTTTTCTATAAGGAAGTAAGTAAAGGCTTAAACCTTACTTCTCTCTATTTTATAATAGGTTTTATTACCTAAAATAAAGTCCTTAAGGTTATACCTCTTACCCTCTATTAGGTTAATATATATATTTTAATAGTTAGATTTTATTAGTTAGGGGTAGATTTACTAAAGCTTTATATAAAGCTTATAGTAAAGATAAGTAAGAAGCTAAAGGTTAGTAAATTTCTTATTAGCTTTAGTATAAAAGAAAACCTTTACTATAAATTCCTATAAGAATATTTTAAATAATATATTATTCTTAGTAAATTTAGCTTAGTTAAGCTAAGTAATAATATCTTAAATTTTAATACTAAATTCTTTCTTAACTATAGTAAATACTAACTTAAGATTATAGAATATTATAGCTCTTTTTATATTATTAAAATACTAGCAGTACTATATATAAGTAGCTTTATAAAAAAGATACTAAACTTAATATATAATTTATTCTTAATAGTTAGGGCTAGTATAGCTATAGTAATCTCTAATTACTTAAATTTAAAGGTCTATATTTATAAAGATAGTAAATTTACCTTTATATTTAATAGCCTTACTATTAATATTATTTAGATTTATTTTAGGGTTAAGGTATTTAATATTATTAAGTTTTTAAAAAGGTTTTACTAAATAGTTTATTATTTTTAAGGCTTAGGTAGCTAGATTATTATAAAGGTTCTTATCTTTAAGTTACTATTTTATAGGTATAAATAATAATCCTTAAGCATATATAGTGTTTCTAAAGGGTAGCTTATTATAAAGTAAAGAGTTATATAAAGTCTTATAAAACTCCCTATTAATTAAATACCCTTAAAGCTAAGAAGTCTTAGTGTAAAGAGTATTAAAAGTTACTATATAAGCTAGTTATATTTATATACTTATTATTTTAAAAAATACTATAAAGTATTATATATTTAAGGTTAGAACTTATTCTAAGGTTAATAAAGGGTATTAAGCTTACTTAATAGTTTACTAGTAGAATATAGCTAGTTTAGAAGCCTTTAGTATAGCTATTATATAAGTTATTACTTTATTAATTTCCTTTATACTACTATAATAAATTTTACTAAGAATAAACTCTTACTAATTATATATATTAGTAAGAAACTACTAGAATTTATTATATATATTAAGCTTATATTATTATCCCTAGGATCCTATTACTTATAAAAAAAGTATATATTCTTTCTAACTATTAAGTAAGTAGGAAATTACTTTATTTTAATTAATTTCTATAGAATTTAATAAGGCTTCTAAAGGGGGATTTAATATACTAAAAGTTAAATAAAAGTAGATTCTTATTTCTAAGATAGTTTCTTAATAAAAGCTAGTACTAATATAGTTTCTTTTCTATAAAAAAGTATAGTTTTTTTTAGTATAAAATAAGATATTTAAAGTCTTTAGTAATCCCTTAATCCCTATACTTACTATATTTTTTATTAACTTATCTTTAAGAATATTATATATACCTATATTATAGGTATTCTCTATATATTTTAGACTATTCTTTAGTATTATAGTTTTATTTCCTAATACTAAATTTATTTATTTAAAAAGGTATTCTAGCTTAGCTCTATAAATAATACCTTTTATTAATTTCTACTTTATATTAACTATAGTAAAATTTATAGAGTTTTAGTAAATAGGTTTTTTAATAGCTAGGGGCTTTAAGTAAATCTAAAGGTTATTATTAATATATTAATATTTAGTAAGAGTTTAAAGGTTTTTAATGTTTTCTTATAATAAAAGTAGTTTCTTTTTATTTTTAAAGTTAGAGAAGTTTAAATAAAAAGCTTAAAAATAATAGATTTACTATAGTTAGTTTTTAGTAATAAAGCTAGTAATTAAAGAATTTAGGCTAATAAGTAAACTTTACTACTTTTTTTTTATTATTAATATAAGGTTTATAGTTTTTATTATTAGCTTTTATATAGTAAATAGGTATATAAAAAAAAATAGTAATTACTACTACTTATTATATACTAGATATTATATATAAATAGGGGTACTTATGTAATAAATATAGTACATTATAAAGTTATAAGAAGAAGGAATACTTAAGTTATAGGTAGGTAATTAAGTGTATATATAGTTAAAGTTGTTTTCTCTAGCTATATGCAGCGGAACCCTCCTTTTATGAGGTGGGTTCCGCCTCTAGGAACGGACTGTAACAATAGTATTTTAATTAATTATTAATTAATTATTAAGTAATTAAAAACTAATAATAATTAAAAATCACTTACTTTTTATATACTTAGCCTTAGTATATAAAGGTATTTTAATATAAACTACCTTAACCTTTAAATAATATATATTTTTAATATATACTTTAAAATTAAAGGTATTAAAGTAAAATATCTCCTAATTTATTATTAATTAATTATTTAAAAAAAAAACTCTATATATTAAGCTATATAATTTATTATTATAATATAAAATATAATAAAAAACCTTACTAAATAAAATAATTACTATATTATTTTATACCTAAAAATAAATTAAATAATAAAGAATTAATTAATAATTAATTAATATTTACCTATATTTTAAATAGCTTAAAATTATTTTATTACTTTCTTTTATTATTAAATATAAGTTAGCTTTAATAATACTTTAAATATAAAATAAACTCCTTAAAAGTATTACTTTTAATATAAAGTATAATAAATTATTAATTAATTATTTAGTAATTTTAACTTAGAATTTTTAGTAATTTTTAAAAGTAGGGATAGAAGGTAGAGAAAGAGTACTATAGTATATAAGGCATAATAGTAAGCTTACCTAAGAGTTAGTTACATGCGCGCGCAATTAGAGTGGAGCAACTCTTAGGTAAGCTAGTTAAACAACCCTCATGTTATCTACCCCCTCCTTGGTTTGGGAAAGCCGAGCAGAGCAGCTGGCAAGTTTTCCTCAACGGGCCTGGCTGGCTGTCCACGGGTGCCGAGGCCAAACTTACAAAAAGTCTAGACAACCACGAGCAAATCTCTGCTTTTTTCCTTTTTTTTTTCTTGCCTATCAATCTGCTGTCAACTTGATTATTCCTCAGTCACCTACCTACCTGCCTGCCTATCCACTATCCACTATCTACCATCTACTCACTTACTTGCTTGAGTCCTCGCCCTCTCATCTCACACCTCACGCCTCACACCCGCCTCATTTCCGGTACCAGGTACCTAGAGCTACCAGCCGACCTCATTCCAGTCTCATCCTCGACCGTCCCTTGGGTACACGGGCATATTTGACTCCTCGCATCACCTCAGCTTTACGTCCGCCGCTGCCCGCTGCCCCGTTGCCCTCGGCATCCATCATCGTCTCGCGTCTCGCACTGGACTGCACATCCCATCGTGCTTCACTGTACGCCACCATGCCTGGCAGTTCCCGATTGCCCGCCAGCTTGCTCGGCGGCTTGGAAACGGTCAAACGTCATGGCACGGCTAATTTCCTCCCTGGTTTTGTCACAATCGACCTGTACGTATCCTGATTCATATCTCACCATGTTTCGGTGGACCAGGGGGAGGGGAAGGGGGAAGAGAGCGGGAAAGTGTGCTGCTTGCTGCAGCTGCTGGTGTGAAACGGCATGTGATGGCGGCGGCGGCGCATTTGACACGATTTTTTTTTAAAAAAAAAAGAAAAAGAAAAAGAAAAAGAAAAAGAAAAAGAAAAAGAAGAAAAAAAAAGAAAAAAAAATCACTAATCAGCATGCGCACTCTAGGCTCCGAAATATCGTCTTTTACTACTTTGTACTGCGATGGACACGGAGGGCGTTCTGGAAGCTGAAAGGCCGCGGCATCTTTGGCTCCATCTCAGAGTTGTACACTTCGGTCCAACGCACTCTGTACGGCTACTTCCTGCGCGCCCCTGGCGTGCGCGGCAAGGTCCAGAAGCAGGTCAACGAGTCCATCGCACAAATGTCGTCCAAACTCATCGCACAGACCGAAAAGCGCTATCTAACGCTCCCCAAGGACGGCATGGACATGGACGCTGTGCGTGCAGAACTCGACAAGCTGGCCAACCTCGATCACACGCGGTGGGAGGACGGTTTCGTCTCCGGCGCCGTCTATCACGGCGAAGACGAGCTCATTGCGCTGCAGACCGAGGCCTTTGGCAAATTCACCGTTGCCAACCCCATCCATCCCGATGTCTTTCCCGGTGTGCGCAAGATGGAGGCCGAAGTCGTGAGCATGGTGCTCAACATGTTCCATGCGCCTCCTGGTGCCGCTGGTGTCAGCACTGCCGGTGGTACCGAGAGTATCCTGATGGCTTGTTTGAGCGCGCGCCAGAAGGCGTATGCCGAGCGCGGAGTGACTGAGCCTGAGATGTGGGTTTTTTTTTAGTTTTTTTTCAAACACCCCCTGGGCGGTCTCATTCCCCTTTTCTAATGCCACAGAAAGTATAATGGCCCAATATTGACTGAAAAAAAAAAAAAACAGGATCTTGCCATCGACTGCTCATACAGCTTTCCGCAAGGCTGGTGACTACTTCAAAATCAAGATTCATTTGGTGGACTGTCCCGCCCCCAACTACCAGGTCGATGTTCGAAGAGTTTCACGCCTGGTCAATGCCAATACCGTATTGCTGGTCGGCTCTGCACCCAACTTTCCCCACGGCATCATGGACGACATCAACGCGCTGTCCAGACTGGCGTTGAGAAAGAAGCTGCCACTGCACGTCGATTGCTGCCTGGGCTCCTTCCTGGTGCCGTGCCTGGAAAAGGCTGGCTTCGAGACTCAACCGTTCGACTTTCGCCTCAAGGGTGTGACGAGCATCAGTTGCGACACCCACAAGTACGGATTCGCTCCCAAGGGCAACTCCACCGTGTTGTACCGAACGGCCGAGTTGCGCCAGTATCAGTACTATGTCTGTCCCGATTGGTCCGGAGGCGTTTATGCATCTCCCGGTATAGCTGGTTCCCGTCCCGGTGCGCTGATCGCCGGTTGCTGGGCAAGCTTGATGACCGTGGGCGAGTCGGGCTATGTGGATGCCTGCGTCAAGATTGTCGGGACTGCCAAGAAGATTGTCGATGCGATCCAGACGTCGGGAAGCCTGAGTGGCGAGCTACAGATTATGGGCAAGCCTCTTGTGTCGGTGGTCGCCTTCACCGCTCTGAACCTCAACATTTACGACATTGCCGACGCCATGTCTGCGAAGGGATGGCATCTCAATGCGCTCCAGGACCCCCCGGCCATCCATGTGGCCGTGACGTTGCCCATCACCAGGGTGTGGGACCGCCTGGTGAAGGACCTCGAGACGGTGGTGGAGGAGGAGAGGGAAAAGGAGCGAGTCCGCCAGGTGGAGGGCAAGGGGGCCAAGGGCAAAGCCATGGGCAATTCGGCAGCTCTGTACGGCGTGGCCGGCTCGTTGCCCAACAAGAGCGTGGTGGTTGACCTGGCGAATGGGTTCTTGGATATCTTGTACAAGGCGTAAGAGGGCGTAGAGCGGAGTCAGCCTTGATTTGTCCATCCACGATACCGTTCTCTGCATTCCATCACCTCACCATCACCACCACCACCACCACCACCACCACCATTATCATGCCACCAACAATAACGTCCAATTTGATCATCAGTCGTTTTTTTTTTTTTTTTTTTCCTTTTTTCCTTTTCTTCTTTTTTTACGGGGCGCTCAGGGCGGGAACATGCATGACATTTTTCCTTCTTAGCAATACAATCACGATTCTCCACCACGCACAAGTTTTATCTGCTGTGCAAATACAATCTAATGAGTAGTATTTCTGATTTTATTTCTCAAGTGTTGATATTTTTATTTATCTATTTTCAAATGAAAGAATACGAGTCCAACCCAAATCAACCCACCTCCCTCCACTTCCATATCCCATATCCCATGTCTCTACCCGTCCTTCGGAGAACAGAACGAGGTGTGCAGCCTCACTTTTGGGTCTTGTGATGCTGGCTATTTTGTTGATGGCGGGCAATAGACCTGCGTGTGGGATAGGAAAGAGATGGGATTTACTGTGATTTTTTTTATCCTTTTTTTTGTTAAAAAAAAAAAGTAGTTTTTTTTTTTTCCTTCCTTTCCTTTCTTTTCTTTTAGTTTGGCAATATCTACATAGAGTACAAAAGTTGTGGTCGGAGGGTCGGACCTTTCTTGCGGAAATGTACATACTAGGCATTGATATGTATTTGCGTTTATATGGGTATGTACTACATTTACATCTATAATACATAGACACACATACATACATACATACATACATACATACATACATACATACATACATACATACATACATACATACATACATACATACATACATACATACATACATACATACATACATACATACATACATACATACATACATACATACATACATACATACATACATACATACATACATACATACATACATACATACATACATACATACATACATACATACATATACACT
>AFRA01000315.1:0-33104 GCA_000223055.1 Claviceps fusiformis PRL 1980
AATACTATAACTCCTAAACCTTAATTATAAGTATTATTAATAAATAGTTTAAAATAATTAATTAAAATTACTAAATATATTTACTAAGTGTTTAGTAATTCTAATTTATACACTAATTAGCTAATTCTCTATATAATTTTAAAAGGGCCTATAAACTTTAGGCTATATTTTAAACTAATAAATTATAGGATAGTATATAATTACTTATTTAATTTAATTAGTATATAATTACCTACTTTAAAAAATTAGGTATTATATTTATTATTATAGAATTTCTTTATATATATAGCTATAAGTGTAATAGTATTATAAGCTTATAACCTCTTAGCTAACAATTCTAGTTCCTAATTATATAATAATAAGTATATATTATTTAGTAAAAATCCTAAAATAATCTTATTTAAAGTATATTCTATAGTTACTAACTTTATATTATTAAACTTAAATTATAGTTAGGGTAAAGCTTACTACTAGTATTTATTATTATTTAATTTAGCTATATATATCTAAATAGCTAATTCTATTATTTATATAGTGCGCTTAGTTTAGCTATTTATTTATAAATAATAAGCTATAGAATACAGTAACTTTATTTTAATAAATTTCTAAAATATTTTTTATAATCTAGTAAGAAATCTAGTATCTTTATTACTAATAATTACTTTTAGTAGTCCCTAATTTACTATTAGTAAATTAGTATATAATAATTTTATATAATCTTTTGCTATAATATTACTAGTATAAGGTACTAATATAACTTACTTACTAAATTTATTAATAATAACTAAGAGTATATTACTACTTTCTATTAATTTTAGTAATAATAATAAGAAATTAATTAATATTATATAATAAGGAGTTAGTAAAGGCAGTAATAGTTATAAATTTCTATATTATAAATATTACCTAAGCTAATATATTTAATATAGCAGGTAAGATTATAAATACTCCCTTAATTCTTATAATTTACAATAAATATAAAATTATTATATAATCTTACTTAACTTAGTATATTCTATATAATTCCTATTATAAATAAAATTAAATAAATCTTTTATTATTAATTTTAAAATGTATAATTATAGCTGGAAACTAGGGGTAACCTTCTATAGTAAATTATCTTCCTAATAAAAGAGTATAATAGCTTTATTCTTAAGTAATAATTTATTATTACCCTATAATACTATAATAATATATTTTTAGGTTAGATTTATTTTATAACCTAATTATATTAAACGTTTATATTCTAGTAATATACTTAGTAATAATACTATTAGGCGTTGTAAATATAGAACTATATTCTAAGGAATTAGTGCTGTAACTAGGTTATACTATAATTATAATACACTACTAAAATCCTACTAAAGCTCTAGCTTATTATTTAGTATATTTTCTAACTATTTTAAAGTATTATTATTATAAATTAGCACTATAGTCTTTAAATAGCTTAATATATTTAAAATTAAGTAATCTTTACTAGGCTTATAAATTACTTAAAGGTTAAATTAACTAATATATTTTATCACCCTAATTAGTTTCTTATTAACTATATAATAGCTTATTACATTAATAATATCTAGCTATTAGGATATATTAACTATAGAATTATAGTCTATAAAGCATATAACTAGTGGTTTTTATATTAATTAAATCTAATATTATAATTTATAAAGCATTTAGATATAACTATAAACTTCTAGTTCTATTAACTAATAACGCTTTTTTACTACTAATAAAGTTCTTAATAAAAAGGCAATTAGCTATATAAATATCTATAGTAAATATTTAACACTCTCTATCTATAGTTCTAATTTTAAGATTACTTTATTCTTTATATAGTATAATATAATACCTATACCTTACCCTAATATATTAAAATTAATAAATAATTATTATTTTAATAAAAATAGAGTTAAAATTATATTTTTAGTTAATATTACTTTTAATTTATTAAATATATTAACCTTTTTTATTATTAGTAATAGTACCCCTATTACCTTTATTTAATTATACTAAGCTAGTTTTAATTATTTTCTACCTATAATAGGCCTACTATTATACCTATCTTTTTAACCACTTAATATATTTATAATAAATTTATTTTATAATTCTATAATAGTTTTATAAGTAATATATATCTTAGAATATAATATTACAATACCCTTATAAACCCTAGTAAATATTCTAGGGCTCTTAAGGTCTTAGGGAACTCTAATTATTAAATTACTACTAATTTTTCTACTAGTATTAATATACCTAAGGAATCCACTATTTTTCCAAAAACCTTTATCTTAAAATATACTATAAATATCTTCCTAAAACTAATAAAAATATTAATATTTAATAATCTTTAGTATACTGCCTATAAATCCGTAATATACTATATAAAGCTAGTTAAAGTAATAACTATATTATTATAATATACTATTACTCTTATACCTTATAATAAATTATCTATATAACGTTGCATATATGCATTTAATCCTTTATATCCTATAATTAGGACATTAAAGGTATACTAACTATTATATATAATAACTATTAATACCTATTACAAATCTAGGTGCACTAACTATTAATAATAAAATAACATTATATTTATAATAGTAGTATATATTATATTTACTATTTTACCTAAAACTTTATCTTATTATATTATTAAATAGGCATTAAATAGTAATATTATATTTAAGCTATAAATATCCACTACTATACACCCTTTTTATTAATCCCCTTATTCTATCTAAACTATAAATACTAGGAATATAAATAGCATTTATCCTACTATATAAAAGGCTTTACTAGCCCTTAATAATTTACTTATAGTTTATTTAATAACTTAATAATTATTTAATTCTATAAAATAAATATAATATTTTTTTAGAATTATATCTTACTAACCTAGCTTTATTTAAATATATATTTACTCTACCTAAGAAACTTTAATAAAACCCTTATCTATAAATAATTACTAATATTTATAAATTACTTATTAAATCTAATATATCTCTTTAAAATATTTAAAGTTATAAAAATTTACCTTTATTTTATTATTAATAATTATACTTATATTATATATAACTTATTTTAGTATAAATAGGTGTTTTTTATTAAAGTCCTCTATTACTAATACTAAATCTATAGCATCTGGTTTATAATTAATATCTATAATATATACTATTACTACTAGATTTATAGATTTAAACTAACCTAAAATCTAGTTCTATTGGATAATAATAGTCTTAGTACTTATATTATATACAATTATATTATATATAGTGCTATTAGCAATAGCTATATAAATTCCTAATAATAAAGTCTTTTTTAGTTTAAATAATACTTAATTATATTTAAATAAATAGTATATAATTAGTATTATTATTATCTATTTAGCTTAAATTATAGCTATATTATAAGATTTAATAGGTATATCTACCTTCTATTTAATATACTATACCACTATTAATATTACTATATTACTATATAATTATATTACTGCCTTACCCTTACTAACTATAATATTTATTTATTTTAAAATAATATAATTAATACTAATTAGTAATTTTATATTTAGTAATAGAATTAATAACACTTTATATATAAAAGCTATAATTACTATTATTCTATTTAAAGCTTATTCTAAAAAATTCATTAGTAGTAAAATATATTTATCTATATAAAATCTATTAAATCTAATGCCCTTAACCTTAATTAGTATTACTTATATTTAAATCTCTACCTTTAAATATAATTATATAACCTAAGAACTATCTACTAAGGTAACTAAACAGCTAGTGTTATAATATATATTATATTAGATATCTAGTTTTATTAGGTTTAAATAAATCTATAATTATAAATATATTTATACATAAAAAGCATATCCTAATCCTATATCTTACTAAGAATTAATAGTTAACTAGTAAACTAGTATTAAAGTTTTTTAATTTATTAATATAAGTACCTATAAGAGTGCTAGTAAATCTACCACTACCTTTAAAATATCTTCTATTACCTATATATATATTATTATATAATTACTAATAGCTAAAAAAAAAGAAAAGTAAGAGTTTAAAATTTAATTATAAGCTAGTAATAATACCTATTTAGGTATCCTATAATCTCTTTTAAAATATCTAAATAAAGTATTATTAAAAGTAAATTATATTAAGTAAAAATAATAGAGTTATATTAGTTAATTAATTCCTATAAATTATATTTACTCTCCCTAGTTATTATTAAGTAAAATACTACCTTAATTTTCTTAATAATTTTTTTACTATTCTATATTAAAAAAAGGAATTTAAGTATTTATATTAGTATTTAATTATATTTCTATAATATATTCTATATTTATAAAGTAGCTTTTATTTTATAATTATAATTAATCTTCCTAGCTATTTACTAAATAGGCTACCTATATAAGCTAAACTATTATAAAAATTAGTTTTATTTAATAATTACTAAATAGTACACTTCTATTTAAAAATAATCTTTATTAATTAAATTAGGAATATAGTTATAATAAAGATTACTATTTATTTCTATATATAATGCCTTATTATTAAAGTTAATTATTCCTATAATTACTATATAGAGTATTATACTAACTAGAATTAGTAAAGAATTATCTCCTATTATTATAATTATTTAAGCTATATATTTATTAACTAAATATATTATTCTATTCTATAGAATATTATTTATACTACTATTACTATTTAGATATAAACTATTTATATAGCATTATTTTATATAAGGAATTATAAAAGTATTAGTTTATTACTAATTTATATTTCTCTTTTATTAATACTATAATTATACTTTTATACTCTTTAATTTATATTAAGAATAAGTTAATTATTATATTTACTATTAAAGGTAGAATTACTATCTAAATATATAGATTTAATGCCTAATACACTATCTATAATTATATAATTTTATTTTAATAATAAGCTTTTATATTCTATAATAAATTATAAATAAAGATTATTAAGTCTTTACTATTATAATGCTTTTATAATATATATTTTGCTAATTTAATACATTTAAGCGCTATATTTTATAGCTTTTAAAATTATTTTATAAGATAATTATAAATTATTTTTAATAATACTTTTTAAAGTATTTTTTATTTTAAGGTTATAAAAAGCTAGCTATACTAATTTAAAGCTTAGCCTTTTAAATAGAAAATCTATACTTCCTTTATAGCTTACTTTAATTAATTAGCTATAATATTTTTTAAATATTAAGTAAATACTAATATATATTTATAAATTATTATTATAAACTTACTATTAGCTATAATTCCTTAGCCTTTTTTATTATTTACTTTAGGATTGAAAAACCTAATATTAACTACTTTTAATTATAATTATACTACTATAGTTAGTATAAATACTACTATAGGTAAGGCTAGTATTAATATTAATAATTCCTAATTTACTAATATAACTATTAATATTTAATATATTTAAGCTTAGAATTATATAATTTATACTATAAATTTTATTAGCTACTTAGTATTATTAAGGATATTATTTCTATTCTTTAATAATGCTTATAACTTTATATTATTATTTATTTAAAGTCTATAGTTATTTTTAAGTAATATTAAAGAAAGAGCTATACTTAATAAAGATAAAGATAAAAATAATTACTAAAGGTAAGGAAATATTAATTATAAAAATAAAAATTCTATAGATTTTAAAATATCCTTATATAGTAATAATAATAATAGTAAATATATAATTTATTAAAGTAGGTTTAGTAATATAATAAAATTATAATACTATTTTAATAGTTTACTTCTTCTTACTTTTAGTATTAATTACCTTTTTTATTAAAACCTTTTTAATTATAATAAGGATATATAAGGGGTAATATTTATTCTTAACTATAGCTAGTATAATTTTTTCTTTAATAATTCTATAAAAGTTATATTAATATTTATAAAAGATAGACTAAAAAATAATTAATTTATAGTAAATTATATATTATCTTTTAGTGTAAATTATAAAGGCCCTAAATAATATCTTTATAATTTATATAACTAGGATAGCTTAGGCTCTTATTACTTAAGTTCTAGTTCTTACTATAATTATATTTTAAGTAGTTCTAGCTTAGGTATTATTAACTATAGATAAATTAGTATAAATTATATTATTAATTTCTTCTATTTATATAAAAATCTTTTAAATTTCTTATAACTTTTAGCCTATTTAATTAAAAAATTATAAAGATCCTTATTATAATATAGGTAAAATTAAATAGCTAAATACTTAATTAGTTATTACTGCTTATAAGTTATACTACTAATATTATTAGCTTAAGTAAATTAATATAATTTTTATATATTAAAAATCTATTTTTTTATAAGGGTTTTTTTTAATATTAACTAGAAAATAAGGTAAAATATAATAATAATAATAAAATTAATAAAAATCTAGTTCTAGTTCTGGTTTTAGTTCTAGTATAATTGCAAATATATAATTACTACTAACTATAAGGGCATATTAAGTATTATAGGATTGTCAATCCCCCACTATTATGCGATAACGGGAGGAGGCTATCTATCTACCATGTCACGTGACTGTGACACTGCCCGAGCTTCCCATCAGGAAATCAAGCAACTAACTTCCTGGCTCGCAAACATTCTGCCTACATACCCAATGCCCATACATGAAGAATTTCTAGCAGATTGTTCAGTTACTTGGAAGCTCAAAATCTCCCTGAAAGATGCCCAAGGAGAAGACCGTCAACCCGGTGCAGGCGCAGCGCAAGGCTGACAAAGCCAAAGCCATCAAGAAAGGTGCCGCACGACGATGACATTTCTATTCTCTCTCGGCGTTGGGAAAACGGGAAGCTAACCACCACACATGACAGGCAAGGCGGAAATCCAAGAACGACGCAACGAGAGACTAGCACGAAAGAACCCGGAGCGCATTCAGAAACAGATTGATGACTTGAAGGCCATTGCTGATGGCGGGGGGAAGCTTTCGCGAAACGAGGAACAACTGCTGGACGGACTCGAAAAGGAACTCAAGTCCATCAAGAAGGCCAGAGAAGCACTGGGGGATAAGGCACCATCCTTTGGCCGCGGCGGAGCACACGGGGATGGCAGTGTCGGCGTGCTGGGCAAACGGCGGCGGGGATCCCATGGTTCAACGACGGACGACGATGTCCCAGACGACGTGCGCAGGATCCCGATGCCGCGGGATACACCACCTCCGATTCCCAAGGAGGTTCTGGATCAGTGGTATGCGAAACGACGCGCGCGACGAAACCGGGAGAATGAGCAAAAGCAGCGTGAGCACCAAGCCAGGGTGGGTGACGATGCCACAAAGGAAAAGGAGGTGGCGCCGCCCTCGGCACCACAGACTGTATACGAAGCCAAACCTGTTTTGCGGGATCTTCGCCAAGAAGCCGTCTCGGCCTTTGTTCCTGTCGCCGTGCAGAGGAAATTAAACAAGGGACGGGGCCAGGGCGGACTGCTCGAGCCCGAAGAGGCAGATCGACTGGAGCAAGAGGGCTATCTGAAAACGACCAGTGCTGAGACGGGCAGTGTCGATGGTGCTCAGAAAACCACGTTGACTACGGTAGAGGATGCCGCGGATGATGACGAGTAAAAATTTCTCCCTTTTCAAACGGGTGTCGCGCCGGACACGATGCCGCCCGCGATGCCGCCCGCTCTGACCCGTCTGGACCCATTTAGAGTGCAACTCATGATTCTGCGAAATGGATTCTTCGAGCCCACCCGCCCAAGTGTCCACAACCTGGTATCGAGTGTGATTTTATTTGCCGTCCCATTCGCAGGCGGGGAGTTTGCAGGAGTCAGCCCGCCATGTTACAGGCCTCGACTTCGTTTACACGCTCAATCCAACGGCCTGGCCAGTCGGAGGCGTTGGCGAGGTTGTGCTAGTTGTGGTTCTACTTTATGCGACAGGTCGCGGCGTCGCGAATGAAGCCAACCCCGAGAAATTACATACACGCTGCGTGCGGAAGGGCCTTGCTCACAACTCGTCACGGACGAGAAAACGACGGCATGTACTACTTCAGAGCCCAAGGCACCACAGTCGCGACAAACTCTGAAGGGGAAGCATGCAAGAGATAGGATTGGTGGTATGCGCTCTCGCGGAAGGATTTTTTTTTTTTTTAGGGCACAGCCAAGAGTCCGAGACTCGGTAGACATGAAGGTTCATGCTCGGCTTTTTGCTACGTTTTTTTTTTTTTTTTTTTTTTTTCCCTTTTTCCCCAACTACAGAGCTAGTCTGGGCGCGGCCGGGTAGCAAGGACTCTCAGTGTCGGCTACATTCATTGCACTGCCATGACGGCCCATCAAGGTGGCGCAGAAGCAAGCGGTTTTGTGACGGGCGTGGCATCCACGAACCGTGCATCGGCACAAATCAATGTGCAATATGCAGTGCATAATGTCAGTATCAGCGTCGGTGTATGCCAGTAGATACCTGGGTACTTGGGTAGGTATGCATGATGAATGACGACAATGAGGCTTTCTTTGGTGGCGGCAAAGCTCCTTTCCTCACAGGGCGGCTGACCGAACGCCATCGCCGGCGCCTCCACCAAAGGCATGGATTCTTCTCGCCCACCACACGGCGCCGACAAACGAGAATGTCGCCAAAATACAATGCATTTGATTGCATCGGGTGTGTGTGTGTGTGTGTGTGTGTGGGCACTGGGATGGCGCGAGTCCCGCCGCTCCACAGGGCACGCAGCCAGGCCCGATACCGATACGATGGGTTGAGTTTGGACTTTTTTTTTTTTCATCTTTCTTTTTTAGTTTTTAAGTTTGGAGTCTTGACTCGTGACCAGTGCCGTCCCGCGTGGTAGCCGTTGGCTTTTCATGGTCTCCCCCTCCCGAGCGGCTGGGCGGGTGGAAGACGGGAGGTAACCGAGACCTCGTGTTTCTTTATTGTCTCCAACGTTTGTCTTTCAACAAGGAGAAGAAAGAAACAACAAGAAGGAGCGGCGAAAGGGAAGCACACGCACACGCACACGCACACACACACACACACACAAGAGATAAATCGATGCCGCCTCCATTGGACGACGAGTTCAAACAGACCCCATCTACACCGTGGTCCGCAGAACTACTCCTTCCCCCCCGACGTCCCATTACATACACACATGATATCGGATCGCCATCATGGACCTTGACCAGGAAAACCCGCAGCAACAAGTTGACCACGCCAAACACACCGATACCGCGGAAAAGGGCGGCCTTCCAGACACGGCCACCCGTGATGATGATGATGATGATGACACAAGCCGCCGTCTCCCGAGCAACAACGACATGTTGGCACGAGAGGCCACCACCACCACCACCACCACATCATCATCATCGAGGCCACGCTCCAGCACAAGCCACCAGGAGACATACCCCGAGGGCGGCCTGCAAGCGTGGCTGGTGGTGCTGGGCTCGTGGTGCGCCCTCATGTCGGCCATGGGGTTGATGAACACGATTGGTGTCTTCCAGGCCTACACGGCGAGTCACCAGCTGCGCGGCTACAGCGAGGGCACCGTCGGCTGGGTCTATTCCATCTACACCTTCCTGGCCTTTTTCTGCGGCGTCTACATTGGGCCCGTGTTTGACAAGTACGGCCCGCGGTGGTTGATTGTTGTCGGGTGCGCGACGACGGTTGGGGGGGTCGTGAGCATGAGTTTCTGCGAGGGTAAGACCATACTAAAATACAAGAGAGGAGAAAAAACAACTGACACTAGAACCCCCAGATCTATGGCAATTCATCCTCTCCTTTGGCCTCCTCTGCGGCCTCGGCACCTCCCTGATCTTCACCCCGTCCATCGCCGCCGTCGGCCACTGGTTCCGTCGCCGGCGCGGCCTCGCCACCGGCCTCGCCTCCACCGCCGGCGGCATCGGCGGCATCATCTTCCCCCTCCTGCTCACCCCGCTCTTCGACCGCATCGGCTTCGCCTGGGCCATGCGCGTCCTCGCCCTCGTCTGCCTCCTCGGCGGCCTCCTCGGCGTCCTCCTCGTCCGCGCCCGCCTGCCCCCCGCCGCCAACGCCACCCCCCATCCCGACTTCCGCATCTTCCGCCAGACCACCTTCACCCTCACCACCCTCGGCATCTTCCTCCTCGAGCTCTCCCTCTTCGTGCCCCTGACCTACCTCTCCACCTACGCCCAGCGCCAGGGCTTCTCCGACCCCTTCGCCTTCCACCTCCAGCCCATCCTCAACGCCGCCTCCGTCCTCGGCCGCGCCCTCCCGGGCTACTACGCCGACGTCCTCGGCCCCTTCAACGTCTGCATCCTCTCCGCCCTGCTGTCCCTCGCCGCCTGCCTGTGCGTCTGGCTGCCCCTCGGCCACACCGCCCCCGGCATCATTCTCTTCGCCGTGCTGTTCGGCTTCGCCAGCGGCACCAGCATCGCCATCGCCCCCGTCTGCATCGGGAGCATGTGCAAGACCCAGCAGTACGGCCGCTACTACGCCACCACCTACACCGTCGTGTCGTTTGCCTGCCTCGTCGGCATCCCCATTGGCGGGACCATTGTCGGCGCCAGCGACGGGGACTACGACAATGTCATCATCTTTGCGGCCGTGGTGTATGTCGCGTCGGCGGCGTTTTTGGTCGCCGCCAAGTTGACGGCCTTGGGGAGGAAAGGCTGGTTGGCTAGGTATTAGCTCTCTATTGTATATACTTTTTTTTTCTTCGTTTCTTTCTTCTTCTCTCTTTTTTTTATACATATATATACCTTCTCCGCATAATGCATTTTATAAATTCTTTTCTACCGGTCACGCATAATCCATTTCATAAACGCTTTTCACACCATTCGCCGCATACCTGCGTGTTAAATGTTTTTTTTTTATTCCCAGTATACAACGGCTCCACTGCCATAACAGACATACTAGCGATTGGAGATCATGCTGGACATGTATACACGCCTGCATGTCGCGTGCTAACGTGGTGCATCGATTTCAGGGACAACCAGCTCAGAGTAACCTCTATGCCCGTTTAGAAATGAGCCGCCTTAGAGTAGTCTGTCTAGCATTTTTAAAGTGGCCTGTCTTGCCTTGCTAGAAGAATACCTATCTCCTAAAAAAAAGAGAAAGAAAGGAAGAAAAAAAAAAACATTTCCTCTTCAAAAAGGGCATCCATACGTTTACTAAAAAAAAAAAAAAAAAAAAATACTCCCTTTTTTTAAAAAAATAAAATTGAAAAGTAGGGAACAAAAGAGGAAAAACATCCCTCTTCAAAAATGACATTTGTCCTTTCCAAAAAATTAACCCTCTTCCTTCAAAAACAAACCCTCCCACCAAGGACGCACAATCTACCCAAGCGGACAAGGGTGATATTCTTGAACAGCGTGTCGGACACGCTGTCAGAGGCTATTGCTAGGGTTTTTAACCTCCTGGTGCATTTTCATTCCCTTCAAAGCCTCTTTGGGTGTTGTTTTTTTTTTCTCCCTTCAGATCGCTTTTTTTGTTGAATGGCTTTTTTTAGGCAGGGCGGAGCTTTGGCTGATGGAAACCTCGTGCGCGAAGGCAGGCAAGCCAAGGAGCGCAGCTTCACGATTGCATCTTCAGAGTCGGGCCGTCCCGAGGAGACGTTGGCGATCTTGAAATACGTTGAGTTGCTTACGAAACATACTCTGCAGCGACGGGTCGAGAAAAAATCGAATATATCGCGATGTATACTGCAGGAGCAACTTGGGTTTGAAAGACTTGGCACTGCAAGGGGGGGTTGTGGCTGGCTTGCGGCAGCGCTTTGAAAAAAAAAAAAAGAAAAAAAAAACACGGCTGGCGAGTGAGGAAGCAAACAGAAAGAGGAAAAAGAGCGTGCGAAGAAAAATGATGAAGAAGCTGATGAGCGGGGGGGGAATAACTAATAAAGAAGCTACTTGAAAGAGGAGAACGAGCGGGACGGAAGGAAAGGGGAAAATGGCTTACAGGTTTATTTTTCATAATAACAATTAGCAATACTTATTGATGAATAATAGCTTGATGAGCTTCTTGAGCTTACAGTAATACTAAATATCATTGATCCTTTTTCCCCTCTTCCCGATGTTTTCTTTTCAATTGTGTTTTCGAAAAGGTTGCAGCCTGAGAAGTGACAAGTGCCGTGCATCCGCCACCATGGTCCCTTCCGATGGCAAACTGCAAGAGCCAAGAATGCGCTTTAAAGCCTTCATAATATTATTTATATTATTTATCCAGATACTACGTTTATATTTGCCCATTTACAGCCTTTATCGGCAAGAAGGGAGTTTTTAAAGCGTTTCTACCATGTGAGGAGCGTAACCGAGGTAGAAGTGGAAGCATCTTCCCTCCGTCGAGATATTGTGTATACGGTGCATATATTGCCAAGACAAAAAAATTCCAACAAAGAAGCTAATAAAAAGAGAGAATAAAAAGACGGAAGGAGTTTAGATGGCGAAGAAACTGACCAACAGAGGAGGAAAATAACCTGCGAGGAAAGTGACAAAAAAAAAAGGAGAGAAAATGGCTAGCAATGAAGGTGGTAAAACAACAGCTTATACTAAACGAGGTAGTGAAAAAGAGGAAAAAACAGCTAGGAAGGAAGGTAATGAAAAAAAAAAATGAATATATTAATACAAGGGGATTTATTTTCGGCTCAGGGAGTCCGACGCTTTGCCTGCCTCCATGATGCCGATTTACTCGGGCAGCTATAAGGATGTCGTATTCAATGGCAGAGCAACCCATGAAGCTATTCAACAGCAGTTAAGCTACCCACTAGCAAGACCTTGTATCAATTACACCAAAGCTCCTTCTTTTATCTTAAAAGCTACATTCTTTTCAGTTGCCTCAGTACCGTTTAAAAGGTTATTCTCCATCATCGTTATATAATCCAAGGACCGAAGAACCGAGGACTACGGACTAAGGACCCCGAACGAAGGACCAAGATTAAAAATTACATAAACCTTCAAAACATATAATAATAAGCCCGATAGCTCCCTCCATCTCATATCTATCTTCATGGTCTCGAAACCCAACGAAAGCTATCCAAGCTCACGGCTAGTGCCCCCGACACCGTTGGATAGAAATTACGAATGAGCACCCGATTTTCGCGAGTGAAGCTGCTGGAGACGCAACGCGCTGTTGAACCCCCGTCCGCTACGGTACGAGCCAAACATGTCAAACAGGTCGACTGTCCAGCCAATGGCCGTACACACGGTCCTTCAACCCAAGCCATCATGCATATTATACAGTACAACCCGTGAATGACTGAGTACGCATTGCGTACGCCACCAAATGGTATGAATACAACTTATTGATGGAGCACATATTGTTTATTAACGTCTCTTATCTACTGCAAGAGTCTGCGTAGGTCTATACGATACTACCATATTGAGTAACCTTCTTTTATTCGTTTACCTTAACAAGTATCAATATAAAGTGTATTACATGCTAATAAAATCTTTATCTCTTCCTATAGAGGTATGTCACTAAAATACGCGTTCCTGACAGTATCGTCTAATACAGTATTACAATACATATAGAGTACTTTAAATATAATAAGTCATAATAGAAAAAAGTCTTCTTGGGTACGTAATGCTTCTAGCGTTTAGCGTACGTAATGAGTGGGAAATCCTTCAGGGTCTGCACTGTAGATCAACGGATGCACAGGACCCTCGCCAGTCTACTCTTCGAAAGTAGCTCAGCAGCTCATCCGAACAACAATCGTGCACGTAGTCATCTTTGCATCATGTTTTTAATTTGTAACGTTTTTCTTTTTCTTTTCTGTCTCACACGCCTGCCCTTCCAGTGTCATATCTCCTGCTATGAAGATGCCCTCCCCCCTATATGCTCATCATGCAACTCCGCCACAGCCGAGATAATCAGCTTCTCAATCTCCGTGTCGGGATCTTCACGCGGGAGCTCCTCCGGGCGCAGTGGCTGATGCGCGACGCCAGACTCTCCCCATCGTGCCGTCTCCGCCTCCGCCCCCGTTCCCGGCCCCGACTTCCCCCCCGGCGGTGAGACGCGCAGCCAGCGGTCCTCGCGGCGGGGACTCACAAAGACAACCTCCCACTTGCGCGTGGCGAGCAAATTCCCAATTACAAGATGGTGCTGGTACCGCTCGAGCGAGTAGCGCGCCTTGCGGACCAGGAGAGCCGGATCCGTCTCGAGCTTGTACGAGACAATCATGCCCTGGGGAGCCCAGCCGTCGACGAGGTTCTTGAGAAACTTGGGCACGGGGTCCAGATCCACAATGAGGCGCTTCGGCCGCGCGGGCACCCGAGGCGAGGCGTCAAAGTTGTCGAATTCTTCGTCGTCGGGGCCGGGGCCGGGGCCGGGGCCAGGAGGAGCGCCCTCATACGTGGCAGCGGTGGCAGCGGCAGCGGCACCGGCGCCGGCAGCATCCGTGCTCTGAATCTTGTGCTCCGGCATTCTGTCCGGGGGCACGAAGAAATCCGAGACCGCGGCCGCGAGGTACAGCAGGCCACGCCGGCCGAGCGGGCTCATGAGCCTCGACAGCGCGCGCAGCTCGTGCAGGTAGTCCGTGATGGTGACAAAGGGGATCATGAGCAGCATGTTGGCGTCCTTGGCGCGGCGGTACTTGCAGAGGACATCCCGCACGCGCACCAGCTTTGTCGCATCGTCTCCGTGGCCGTCTCCGTGGCCGTCTCCGTGGCCGTCTCCGTGGCCGTCCCCGTCCTCTCGCCACTGCACCTGTCCACCATCGCAATCGCCATTGCCGGCCGGACTCACGGTCAGGAAATCGAGAAAGCAGTCGCGCGAGTGCGAAAAATGCCGCGAGTACGGAAGCAGACTGAACTGCCGGTGCAGGAAAATCACGGCATAGCCGGCCTCGAGAAAGTACTCTGCCGAGGTGGCGCCGCGGGTTCCGGCCGAGAAATTGTCGATGAAGCGGACGGTCTGCTTCTCGAGCGGGACGGTGGTGCCGCCCGAGGTGATGAGGACGACGCGCCGGTGGGGTTGCTGCGCGTGGGAGGCGATGAAGGCGGATGCGAGGGCCGTGTGCTCGGCGAGGGCCTTGGGCGGAGGGTTGGAGGCGAAGTAGGCGTCTTCAACGGCGAGGGGGGACGACGGCGCGGGTGCGGGTGCGGGTGCGGGTGCGGTTGAGGTCATTGTTGGGAGGGGAGGGGAGGGGAAGCTGGTGTTGCGAGGCGGTGAGGGGAAGTTGGTGATGACGATGCGGCAGGGAAAGTAGGTGATGACGACGTGGCAGGGGTGGCGGGAGTTGGCAGGGGTGGAAGGAGGGAAGGAGGGGTCGAGGAAGGGGAAGGGGGAAGGAGGGATGGGGGAAGGAGGGAAGGAGGGGTGGCCTGGGTAGTGGTTCTACCATTTACCATTGTGCTGCGGTTGTGCTCATATTTACGAAGCAGCTTCCATCCCGTGATACTGCTGGCAATTCTGTCTGCCGAGCTGTCGACGTGCATGGAAAATGAAAACATGTGCAAAAACTATCGTCAACTCGACTGAATGGCTGGCTATAGATGCACAGACACATATACAATATATACATGGTTGCATGCTTCTTCATGCTGCTTCCTTCTAATTACAACCCCAATGTCGCATTCCGTTCCGACACTTCTACTACCATGAATGAATTTCGCACGTCGTCCGTCGTCCGTCGTCCGTCGTCCGTCATCGTGTCCATACACATGCAGCAAGCAGCCTCATCGTTTGTCATTTGCCGGAGCCAGTCTCCACGCTCGCAGAGGCAGGCTCTGCAGGTGAAGCACTCTGGGCTTGATGTACCACAAAAAGGTCACCAACCCAAATGCCACACAAAGCATATTGACAGCATAGTAGCCGTCACGACTCATGTGGCATGTGCCTCCGCCATTCTCGCATCTCTCCTTTTCGGCTTGCACTGCACATGAAAATGCTTCCGTGACGAGAGCTCCCTTCAGCTTGGACGCATCCGCCGTCGGTGATGGCTGACACGTGGCCACGGTGAAGGAGTCGACAAGCTTCAACACAAAATACCGGGGAAATGTACCGCCAAGATTGCAGACACTATTTTAAAGTTAGCATAAATGAATAAATGAATAAAATATATAAGAAGGCAAAAGACAAAAAAAAAAAGAAAAAAAAAACGTAACGTCGCCAAAAGTGTCATATAAGTGCCGCCAATGACAGGATCCGAGACCTTGGCGTGGAATGCCGAAACCGCAACAAACATGACGGTATTCGTAAATGTCGACACGAGATGCTCCGCAATCACCACCAGCATGTACCAAGGGGCAACAACGCCGTCGCTCGGGAAAATGGCCACGGTAAACTGCGCAAACAAGGCTGCAGCCAGTCGACCGACAAAGCCCCAGCACCACAGGCGCATGGGCGTGTACTTTTGCGACCACATGCCGGCGTAGTAGCCGAGAGAAATCTCAAAGGGAAAGTCGATGAGCACCGTCAAGGCCATGTTGTCCTTTCCAAACCCCTTGTCCAGCAGCTTCAGGTTGGTCACGCCGTCGTTGGCCTGGAAGCCAATCTTGGCAATCAGGTGCACAATGATGATTGTCTGCACATTCTTCAACTTGAGAATGCCCCACATGATGCGGTACACGTCCCATACGCCGTCCTCGTTTTCCGACTTTTCTTCGCGCTTCATGAAACCCAGCCCAATGGTCACGATGACGTAGGTCCAGCCCCATAACGTCAGATACCCGCCCAGCGAGACGAGCCCTTCGTCGGACGGTACGGATCGGAACCACTTGTTGGCAAAGTCGCTGGCATTGAGGGCCAGAAACACCGTGTAGGACATGAAGTGCCCGGCCGTGAGTCCGACGGTCTGCGCGGTCGACGCATACGACACATTGGCTGGCGTCAGCAGAGTGAGGGCCCAGCCATCCACGGCGATGTCCTGGGTCGCACACATCAAGACCAAGAAAAACCACCAAAGCATGAACCCCCACACAGTAGGGCCGCCCGGCTTGCCCGTCGTCGACATCATCTTCTCCACGTGGGATCCAAGCCAGAGCATGCTAAAGCCCGAGAGGAACTGGATGGGCACAATCCACGTCTTTCGTCGGCCAATATTTGAGCTCCAGACGGCGTCCACGAATGGACTCCAAAGGAGCTTCAACGAGTATGGGTAGGATGCCAGGCTAAAGATTCCAATTTCCCCGTACGACATGTGGTTCTTCAAGAGGAAAGGCACAGACCCCATCGCCAAGCCCATGGGTATGCCCTGTAGGAAGTACAACAGTACCAGTAGGAGAAAGTTTCGTTGGTCTTGTCTCGGGAGTTCGAAGAATCCGTGGTCGTTTGCTGTCGGCGTCTTGGGAACAGGCTCGTCAAGCGAAAAGTTGCCGCGGGACATGATGTTGGCGGCGACGCCTTCCGACGTGTCCAAATGGTTGGCGTTTTTCCGCCTCATTTCCACGCCATTGCTCATTGCGCCTGTGTCCCTTGCATTACCTTCTTTCAAAGAAAGGGACGCCGGCCGTTGTGATGGAGGCGACTTGTGTCGTCTCGCTCGTGCACCCATAGGCAGGTTTTGTGTGTGGAAAGAAACGAATACGAGAGGAGAGAATGAAATGCGTCGGCCAGACCCGATCAAGCCTCTTTCTCTTTGGTCAAGAAATTGGGTTGTGGTTCGAGATCAAATATCGTCTTTGATGCGCAAAGATGTCGACCCGGCGTGACAAGTGTATATGTGTGGAAACGAAGTCTTGAGTGACGGTCGAAGAAGAAGAAACAAGAAGACGTCAAAAAAAAAAAATTGTATGTGTCGGATAATGGAACCTTTGGATCAAACGGTCGCCGTCCGGGTGGCCAAAAAGAGAGTGGGAAGAAAGGGTTGGGTGTTTGACAAACGGCGTCTGATCGCGGGAGGAGAGCCTTTGCGCAGGCAATGCAACTGTGGCCTCAGAAAAGAAAAAATAAAAGATGAAATAAATAAAATAAAGAAGGTGCTGAGGAAGAACAAAAGTGGGCAAAGTGGGCAAAGGCGGAGGGAGCTCGAAAGAAACGCAGGAAAAGCCGACGTGGAGAACAGATGACAAATATTCTCAGGGGAAGAGAGGACAACGTAGACGTAGACGTCCGCAAAGACAGCAAAGGCAAAGGGACGACTTGACTTGACGATACATGCGTCGGGACATGTGTCGGCTTCCGCCTGGTCCGGCACGAGCGAACCAGTGGGCAGGGACCAGGCGGAGCGGACGGATCCTGGGACAAGCGGGACAGGTGGCTCGACAGGTGGCTCGACAGCTTGCTCGACAGCTGGCGGCGGAACAACGAATTTGCGATCCTGTCAGGAACCAACTGGCCCAACTGTGGGGCCCGCTGACAAGCATCAATCATCAATCCTACTTGATGTATGTTATCTTATCGCGCGGCTTGACGCGTGAACCTCCTTCCGAGGATCGCGCTCATCGCATGGCTCGAGGTGCACGTGGAGTGTGGCAGATGGAACGGCATCGCAAGAGAACAAAAACAAACATACACCATACGCACACGCACATACTTGTTCAAAATGGCGGATGAGGACCCTGCCGCCGAGGCCTCACGCCTCGACAAGGAGATCGCGGCTCTTCGAAAACAAGGTGAGTAGCACGCATATCCTTTCCAGGCATATATCAAACTATTGTGCATTTAACAAAAACAAATTTGACAGAAATAAAAGCGACAACCTGAAATCTAATACATATTCAGCGGCTTCTCTCCGCAAACAGCTCCAGATTCAGTGCTCCACTATCCTCTCCTCCGCCTCTACTTCGCGTCTCATCCAATCCACTTCATCATCGTCGGCTGCCTCCGCGATCGCTCGCCGCGGCCAAGCAGCCTCTCATGCAGCCAAGCTCAGCACCCGCTCGACTCAGCAGCAGGCCTACATGCAGCAATGCATCTACCGCATCTCCTCACCCGTCACCTCCTTCAAGGTCCGCGACCCGGACCCCCACGCCGTGGACGGGGGCCACGTCCTCGGCCTCCGCTTCGAGGTCATGTCGCGCGGGCAGTTTCTCCGTCCCTACTACGTCATGCTGAACCGGCCCTACTCGGGCTCCAAGTATCTCCGCGTCCACCGTCACACGGTCCCCCCCGCCGTGCCGCTGGCCGGTCTGGCCGCGAGGTATCTGCCTTCGCCGTCCCCACGAGGTCGTGGACAGCAGGGCGGCGGCAGCGGCGAGCATGACCAAGCAGCAGCAGCAGCAGGAGGAGGAGGAGGAGGAGGAGGACAGAATCTGGATAAGTTTGTCAGGACGCTGCGGCGCGAAATCGTACGCTACCACAACAGATTGGGCGTGTCGGCGGATCTGAGACGACGACTGGGACTGCATGATGCGAGGAGCGCGCAGAGTGCGCTGCCAAATGCTCTGGTGGAGGTGGGGATCGCGGACATTGAAGCCAAGCAGATTAATCTGACGTGGGCGGACGAGCGGACGGGACGACTGGTCATGGACGACGACGGCAAGGTGATCAAGTTTGTGGTTTTTGGCGTCGAGGGCCGCGACTGGGAGGCTTCGGGGGATATTTTTACCAAGGACGACAGTGTGGAGGATGTGGCGAGGAAGTTGGAGGAATACATGGAGGCGAGTTTGCGATAGGAGGACTAGTTGTGGGTGTGGAGGGTTGAAATGTGTCAATGGGCTAAGTGTTTTTTTTTTCTCCTTTTTTTTTTTGGCTCTTGTCTATTACTTTTTGTTACTCATGACGATACAATTATTATGTTGGATGAGGCGTTTGTGACGCCGGGTATATATAGAGATGGACTCGGCGGGATTGCATAGTTATTCTAGATTAGTAACTGGTCCAAGGTATAAAGTATAGGCCTGCTTTTAATTTTCTTAAATTTTCTTCAAGTCTTTTTTTAAAATAAATCACTGGTTTTACTGTTTTTTTTTCTTTTTTTTATGATATTTTTAATATTTTTAATATTTTTTTCTTTTTTTTTTTATTCTCTCCTCTCCCTTCTGTTTTTCACTGTGGAATATGGAACTCAGCCTTCTGTTGTAGAGACCACGTGCGAGTGAGCCACGATGCTTGTACGGTGACTTTGATAATTGTTTCCGGCCGCCGAAAGGTAAGCGTAGTGCAGCTTTGCAGCTCACTTGGGTATCGAGCGAATGAAATCAGTGGACAGGGAGACATGAGTCTTGTATCCTAGCCTTGAGAGCTGTTCCGTCTCTGCGGTACGAACATGTAATGTTTATGAACAGGTTTTGTACTTCCAACGTGTTTATGGGACATAATTGTGGTATCACTCGGTGGTTAAAGAAGGATTATGTCGCGGTGTGTGAATGGGTTTATGTATGTGTGTATGTTTACATTGATGGGTGTGTGTGTATAATTATATGGTGATGTATATTATATATATATTTATAGACTTGTAGATGTGTATACCTTCATGTTCAAACCCCTCATTAAACCGTTTCCAGGACGCATCGACCCCTCCAAGTATCATTCCCACCAACACACACAGACACACACAGACACACACACACAGAGAGACAAATAAACACATTCAAAGAATTAATGTAAACCTATGCTACCCCAGCCTAATGCTAGACAACCATAACCCCATGATCCATAAGTCCATAAGCACAAGTATACACGTATACAAGTATATAATGCAAGATATATGCCCTTCAGTGACGTTCCGAGAAGAAAGAGAAAAAAGAAACAGAGTGAAAGTATGGAAAAAGTGAAAACCGGTTTTAAATTACAAAATTGGTGAAGAAATAAGAGTCGAAGAAGAAGAAGAGTTTGTACTTTTTTACATGGCCGGAGTCATGGTAGATGTACGATTTGAGATGAAAAAAATTAGATAAGAAAAGAAAAGAGAAGAGAAAAGAAAAGAAAAAATGGGATGCCTGTGGGCGTAAATGTTTTAGATCAAGAGGTAGGCGGCGAGACTGATGGCGAAGACGGCGCCGACTTTGTGGGTTGTCTGGGGGGCGGCGGCCATGGCCGGGGGGATGGTGGTGTTGCCGCCGTAGGAGCCGGTGCCGGAAGGGGCCACGATGATGACGGGGGCGGGGGCGGGGGCCGGGACCAGATCGGGGGCGGGGCCGGGAGCGGGGGTCTCCTTGGGGGGCACAAAGGCGGCGATCAGGGCGGGGGTGGTTGCGACGGCGGCGACAGGCGCAGCAGGTGCAGGGGAAGCAGGAGGGGCGGGCAGGGCCTTGTTGGGGGGCACGCCGCCCTTGGCCGGCTCGTCGTGTTCGGGGCAGGGCGTGTCGACGGCGGGGCCGGGGGTGGTCGAGGCCGGGACGACGGCCTTGTTGGCGAGGGCGACGGGGCAGATGTAGGTGGTGGCCGGGACGACGACGGTGGTGGCGTTGCCGCGGCCGGGGCAGTCGGTGACGGAGGGGGCGCAGCTGACGATGGTGGTGACGACGGCGCGGACGACGGTCGACGTGCCCCAGGCGTGGGGCTTATGCGCCGAGCAGCCGCAGGGGCGCACGTAGTGCCAGCCGTCGTTGTCGTTGTCGTCGCAGTCGTCCATGGGGACGTGGTGCGGCGGGTGCCAGGTGTTGATCTGGTCGGCCGCCGGGGGGCCGTCGGGGCAGCCGGCCGACTCGGCGGAGATGCCCAGCGGGAGCTTGACGTCCAGGCCCAGGCAGAGCTTGACGTCGAGCACGTCGGCCACCTTGATGCCCAGATCGAGAGGCGCGCGGGGCTTGATGTTGTGGGCCGAAGCGGCAGAGGCAAGAGCCGCGGCAGCAATCATGGCAGACTTCATCTTGACGAGCTGGTGGTGGATGGGCGGTAGACGGTGGACGGTAGATGGTGGACGGTAGACGGTGGACGGTAGACGGTAGACACGCGGAAAAGGGTAGGCGGCGCCGAAACGAGTGGATCGACGTGAGAACTAGAAGCAAAGAGAACAGATTCGTACAACGAAGAGAGAGAGAGAGTGTGTGTGTGATGGAATCAAGAGAACAAGATGGAAAGAACAGAAAATGCCCCGAGATGCTGCTTTGTGCTGGAGAGGATGGGATGATGGAAAAAAACATGTTACCACCATGGGAACCCAATCGTCTTTAAATATACATTCAGACCACGAGCAAACAGCCAGAGTCTTTGCCCTCGTAAACCCCATCCACTCATCCGGCGCTTCTCGATTCTAGGGATAGGGATAACGCGCAGCAGAACCGAGACAATGTGCTTGTTCTGGACGATTGTACGCGGACGCACGCCGTCTCCGCGGGGGTCGTGTCTCGCAAGAAGCTCAAGCACACCATGTTGACTGCGTGGAAATTTGAGCCAAGAGAATTCATGATACTAGCGCCAAGGGAGTCTGTCGTGGGAGCGAGCAATTGCCAGGGGGGGGGAAAGGTGATGGATGAATACTAGCTTCGAGGGAGTCTGTAGTTGAGAAACCTCAAGTGCGTGTCAAAAGTGAAAGCGGGGACGGCGGTTGAAAAAGAGGGGGGAAAGAGGGGGAAAAGAGGAAGGAAAAAGGAAACAAAAAGAACAGAAAAAGGGAGTGGCCCTCCGTCGAGGGCGCAAATCGTCGTACATTCATCTGATGATGGCACTAGGCTGCCCGCCACGATCTGTCTCGCGCGTCGGTACCTGCGCTAGCGTAGATGCGGCACCTTGGTGGTGAGTGTCTAGGGATGGCATCAAGCCAAAATGATGTCAAGTCTTTCGGCTCGTCTGGCGTTTTGGGGGAAGACGGACGCGAGACCACATGCTCGTGCTTCTGCCATGATGGCAGCAGCATGCATGGCCCATGGTTTGCACGGCAGAAGAACATGTTTCTGTTCTGTTTCCGTTTATTTTTTTTTATCATCTTTCCCGTTTTCCGATTTTTCAAACACATTTCTTGTTTATATTTCCCCCGTTTTTACTCGTCTTTCTTTCTTTCTTTCTTCTTCTTCTTCTTCTTTCCTCTTCCCATTGTGTGTGTGTTCTCATCCCGCGTGACCTGTCCAAACAAGCGCATCTCCAATTTCACGACTGAGACCAAAACCCCCACAGTCGAAAAACAGGGCGGCTAACGTGGCCATTTCTCTCCTAGACCTTGTCTTGTACCTGCTTATACATGCATGTGCGTCGACAAGTTCGCACATCACAGACACTCCTTTGTTGGCCCCAGAGAATATCCTTCGCCAATCGACATCTGGAGCAACAGACGCAATTTGCGCAACGTGGCCCTAGAACATGGCATGTCCAGGGATGAAATGATCGTGACCGCGTGGCCGCTACCAGATGGCCCTTCCGACGCCAACGATTGAGCTAGTACGCGCCTAGGCGCAAGCGCTTACAAACAAAACAATGGATGCATCTGCCCTTTGTGCGCGTTACCGAGGGTTGACGACGCCTTGCAGGGAGGCAATAGACAACACGAAATGGCTGCGGGGCTTCTGCTGTTGTTCGATCTATAAAGCCTCGTGAGGATATCGAAGCGCGAGCGTGAAAGAAGGGGGACTTGATGGCCTGTTTGGACCGCTACTCCCGCCCTGAGATGCAGCCGGGGCCATTTTTTGGGCGCGTCATTTTACTCTTCTCCCTTCTATATCCGCCTTTAAGTGAGTTCTTTATTTCTTTATTTCTTTCTTCTCTTCTTCTCTTTTGCTCGACATCGCCCTGGCCAAGTCGCTTTCGTGAACAGCATTTTCAATGATGCTTTCCCTCACCAATCCAATGTTTGGTTTGCCCTGGGTGCTGCGACGGACGAGTTGAGCGGCTCAGCAGTCACAGCCGTAGCATCCAGACGAGCCGCCGTGTCCGTCTCCAGCAAAGACGTTTGAATTCGCCACCTCCGAAGCTGCTCATCAACAATGGTTCTCCATTTCCGAATCAAAGGGTGCGCGTTGGCCACGTCGGAAAACACAATCTGCTGACCCGGCTCGCCGTCGTCGCCGTCGTCTTGTCCCGCGGCCACGACGTCGTAGGTCCAGTTCCCATCGGGAGCCCAGTATTCGGGACGAAAGATGTTGTCGGTGCTGAGGTCCGTTCTCGCCTCGCGCAGAAGCTGCGCGGATGCCACGGCGGCGTCGTCGGCGTCAGCCGTCTCCGCTACGTGCGTCTTGAGCGCGTCGGCGATGCCTTCGACGAGGCCGAGCAGCTGTCCGGCCTGGGCGCCAAGAGCGGCGCCCAGGCTGAAGCCTTCGTCGAAGCCAGCTTGGACGCTCGATTCCTTGGCCACGGTGATGCCTTCGCGGTATCCTGCTGTTGTGTGCTCCGTCTGTAGCCTCGGCACGTCGGATGGATGGGAAATGCTGTGCGCTGCGGTCTCGGTTGGGGAGGCTGGTGCCGAGCCGAAGACGTCATCGAGATGATTGGGTCGATCGAGTTGATCGAGCTGATCGCGGCTTGCTTGATGGTGTTGCGCCGCCATGCTGCCTCCTCCGCCGCCGCCCGAGTGCGCGAAGCAGGCATCGTCGGATGAGTTCTCTATCGGCTGGAGGCGCATGCTCCCCGCTGGCTGTGATGTCTGGTGGTCTCGGGCTGAGGTGTAAAGTGTCAACTTTTTTCTTTTTTTTTCCCGTTCGCGTTCCCTTGCTCTGTAGCATTGACAGGGCCGGTGCGCATGCCCTTGGTGTCCGCAAGGCTACACTCAGGTATACCCACCTTTTATCAATAGCTTATTGGAGGAAATCGAATAACCTTTAGTAACCTAGAAAACGCGTCATCTCTAATTAAGCTTCGTAGGATTATAAGATATGTAAGGCATTTCTTTATAGCATAAGACGTTATTAGGACTTCTATTATACTATATATTACTACTGTGCGGTAAGTACCTTTAATTAGTGGACTAAGTAGATCGTTACGCGAACGTTGCCTTGCGAGTCTACAGCTCAACTGAGGTTTTTCGAGTGAGCTGACCTGAGGTGAGGGTGGGGCACTGACCCTAGCTGAGGGCTTGGTGGGTCCTATCAATACGATCTAGAGCTTCTATTAGCTAGAGACTTGCCACACTCTCATCAATTAATCAAAAACCAGGTCAAGCCCCACCTAAACCCTCAGGTGAGGTCAGTGCCCCACCTCACCTTAAATCAGCTTACTCAAAAAACCTCGAAAAACCTCAGTTGATCTACAGACTCATCGAAATGCGACACCCCTCATCAGCACGCGGGAGCCAAAAGTCCAGAGCATCAATGATACGTTACCGCTGTGCAATGGCCAAGCAACAGCAGCAGCAGCGGCAGCAGACGCGGCGGACGCGGCATACACGGCAGATACCGTTGCGGCCGTTCTTGTTGGTGCCGCGATGCCCAAAAGCAGGGACGAACATGTCGGTCATCCTCGGGGCGTACAAATGAGGAATGTACGTATGTTTGTAATATGTACGTACATTATGCATGTATTCGGCATCTCGGCTGAAGACTGTCTGTTTTGCCCAAGCCATCTGTTTTACTACAAAAACAACACCACAGAAGGAAGGAAAAGAGGAAAGGAAAAAAAAAATAAGATGGGAATAAAAGGAAAAAAACAAAAGGGAAGGGCAACAAGAACGGGAAAAGCCCAAAATCTCGGTCATGTCCACTGGACGTCTCCACGGCAAAGTGGCCATCGTCACCGGCACAGCATCCGGCTTCGGCAGAGGCATCGCCGAGAAATTCTCCCAACAAGGCGCTCGGGTCGTCATCGCAGACGTCGCCCAGGGAGCCGGACGAGCAGCAGCCTCCCACATCACCGCGGAAGGTGGCGATGCACTCTTTGTGAAAGCAAACGTCACTAGGGCGAGCGACTGGGAGAAGCTGCTCGCCGAGACGCTGCGGGCCTTTGGCCGGCTCGACATTGTGGTCAACAACGCCGGCGCTGCGTATCCCAACAAGCCAACCGAGCATGTCACCGAGGCCGAGTTTGACCTCGTCTTCACCGTCAATGTCAAGTCCGTCTACGTCTGTACGAGTGTCCTGCTGCCGGGGTATTTTCTGAAGGAGAAGCTCCGGGGCTGCTTTATTCAAGTGGCTTCCACGGCGGCGATACGGCCTCGTTCGCGGTCGATATGATATAATGCCTCCAAAGGGGCTGTTGTTACGGCGACCAAGTCGTTGGCGCAGGAATACGGACCACATCAGATTCGGTTCAATGCTGTTTCTCCTGTTGTGGGAAGCACGGGCATGTGAGTGTGTCTGCGGGGCTATGTCTTGCTTATTCTATGGCTCTCTCTCGCCCTCTGTCCATCTATCTCTTTTTCATTCTGCTCTGATGGAAGGAAAACAAAAACACCATGCTGACACAAGATGGCAGGACACACTTGTTTTTGTCTGCCGTGCCCCTGGGAAGGTCGTCTACGCCGGCGGATGTGGCAAATGCTTGTTGCTACCTGGCCAGTGACGAGGCCGACTTTATTACTGGCGTGAATCTCGAGGTCGACGGTGGGCGCTGCGTATAGTTCTCGGCATGTATGCAATTTGCAGGAGCAAACAGTCGGGAATACAAGACAAGGGCGGGGCTCCATGGTTCGATTTCTCCAGGGTCCATGACAGCATGTTGTTTGCTGAGATGCAGCAGTTCGGACATTTTGCGTGACCGGACACTGTGATGGGGCTCATGGGAGTGAGGGGTAGGGTTTGCCACTTCCGTACTGTTTGAGAGACTGGAACCAACCAGCCTGCTTGAACACGACGACTCAGCGCCTCTGTGTTTCATTAATCGCTGATGGCTTGCAGGAACCTGACGTGAGAAATGAGTATGAAAGACGGTTCAAGCTAGCTTGAGGCAGACCGTCTTTGTGGTTTCTTTTGCTACAGGTAGTGACGGGGAACCGTTACGAATCAGCATCTGTCCAACTAGCTAGGTACCTACCTACCCACCTAGGAAGCTACTGCTTACCTAGGTAAGCAAGGAGGTATATAGGTATATGCAGGATGAATGATTTTACACCAGTTACTTACGCCACCTAGCGCTAACAGCGCCAACCTACCTACAAGAAACCTTTTCCTATATGTCATTTATGATGAACGCTAGAGTACTCAGAATACGTAGGTGACTTTACGTCATACTACATCATTGGGCAAGCTCACGCTGGTCCTGTATCTTTGTAAAATCAAACAGGGATTCTATTATACTTTATTGACTACCTACCTACTTAGTAGGCACGTAGTTTTGGCTAGACCCGCTGGTACCCAGAATCACCCGTTCTCCCGCTGTGGGCACGGGTATTTGTGGGTTCCCCACGCTTCTAGCCAAAGGACCCCTGGACCCGTTGCTTGCCACCAAACACTATCAACGCCACTGACCTGACAGGGACTTTTTTCTGCATGCCACTCATCATATTTCTAGGGTACTCTGTAGGTCCAGCTGGCGCTACGCTATGCCGTATCATTGGTCAAGCTCTGACCCGTGACGGAGAAACTTCCTGCACCACTGTCAAGAAGCCTGGACGACGCGAGCCAATCTGCGCCTGATGGATGGATGATGAGACGATGGATGCAAGCCTGCTAGCCCGACATCGCGCTCACACGTTGCGTTGTGAGATTGGCGCGCAGGTACATGTGCGTGCATACATATGTACATACCGTACAATGTACCAGCGGTTCTTTTTCCGCACATCCGTGCTTCACTCATGGTACCTGCCGCGCAAAGAGGGCTTGCCAAATCTGGCTTAGCGCATCGACCCCCAGTCGACGTCAAATCAACACATCACACAACCCAGTTCTCGACGCCTTTTTGACGCCTTTTCACGACTTCTGTTGGGACCACAGATGGCCTGCATTAGAAGACGATACGCTCTCGTCCAGTCATGCTGCGTTTGCTTGAATTCTCTATACTTTCTTGACACGCGCGTGAACGACACATCCAGCCGTTGACTTCCAACGTTGGCTGCCGCCTCAGTTATTAAGTCACCCTTTCTCATTCATCTTTTGTCGTCATGGCGAGCGGTCAAATCCGAAAAAGACCCAGAGCAAGCGATCACTCGCAAGAAACGGACCTTCGGAGAAAAAAGCCCAGGCTCGAGACTTGTGTCCCCCCTGACAACTTCTCGCCTCTCTTTTGGGACACCTTGCCACAGATCAAGCTCACTCGACGTGCCTTGCGAGAGGTCGATCGACGACACTCTCTACAAGCACACACTCGCACAGAATCCGCCGGTATAGTCTCTAAAAACCTCGCTCGGTTTTCAAGACGTGGCGGGCCAGATCTCAGCCGTCTTCGTGGGGTAAGGAAAGGAGAGTTGGGTGATTGATTTCTTTCCCCATCATGTGTATGGACTAAATCCTCCCCTGCCGACAGTATCCGTACCCGCCTTCCGCTAGACACAACATGTCGTTCGAAACACCAAAGGCCGTAGATGGTCCTGCCAAGGTAAAGAAGTCATCCGCATACGACGCCAACTTTGAAACCCACCTTGTCCATCACAACATCTATCCGAAGGGTCACAGGTTCTCCGATGGACGCGCAACTCCAGAGCCCTCTGGAATGGACAGCCTTCAGCAAGATTTATCAGCGGCCAGAGCCTCCCTGTCGCCATCTCAATTCTCCGAATCGGCGTTTCGTGAATTTAAGCGGAAAAACACAACGACATCGGAAGGTACCCTTATGCGCAACGCGATACCGATCATAATGGGGGATGCCAATATCGCAAACGAAGGCAATATTCATTTCAAGCATCTTGAATCCATGACTGGGGAAGCTACAGTCGCTCCTGTCCCTGACTTTTTCGATGGGGCCCCGGCAGGAGCCGTCGACAAAGATGTGATGCGAGAATTGGGTAGCAAAATCAAACCCTCCAAGCGTGCTGGTGTTCCGGTGGTACCAAACTTCTTCTTGGAAGCCAAAGCCCCCGAGGGAAGTCCTCTTGTAGCGGACCGGCAGGCCTGTTTTGATGGTGCCAACGGAAGCCGTGGCATACATTCCCTGCAAAATCATGGGACTCCTCAGCCAGTATATGACGGGATTCCATACACATTTAGCTCCACATATCGAGATGGGACTCTCAGATTATATGCACATCATCTTACAGCACCTGACGCTCCCGGTGAGACTCCCGGATATCACATGACGCAAATCGATGCCTGGGCCATGGATGGCAACATCAACAGCTTTCGGCGTGGAGCCACCGCTCTCCGAAACGCCAGGGACATAGCAAGGCGGCATCGGGACCGCTTCATTGAAAATGCAAACACGAGAGCGCGTGCAGTACGTGAAGCGCATGAGGCACGCAGATCACGGGTCACACGGCGCGCTCAAGAACGCGGGCGGCAAGACAACGTCGGCGACGGCAGTCCCAGCCAAGCATCCACTGTGCCGGAAGAGGGGGCGACCTCGGGCTCAACTTCGCAAACAAGTTTCCCTTCTAGCCCGAGGAAATCGACGGATTCTGCGGCCCAAACATGCCCGACAGGTCCGCCTACCTAACAAGGCTTTGTGGGCAATGTGACAATGTGATGAGGCTTCGTGGATAATGTTTCGTCTGAGATTTATATGGCGAGTATCCCCACACACAAGTCAGTGGTGAGGGAGGATTTTGCAGAGCGCGGAATTGAGTGAGCAGGTAGCGGACAGATTGTTACAAATTTCAAACGCGTATCCTTGATACTTTGCCTCATGGTGCCGCAAGGACGTGCTTTTGCGGAGCGTAAAACACGGTGCTATAAGGATGCTCTGCAGTTGGAAACGCAACTGCTTTCTGGGGAGCGCAAAATACGGTCCTATCAGAATGCTCTGCAGTTGGAAACACACCTGCTTTCTGGACACCGCCAAACGTCGTGATGGGATGCTCTGCAGTGGCACGTTTGGCAACCCGCAAAACAAGGTGCCGCAAGATGCTCGTAAGCAAGATGGGGACGTGTACACAGAGATGCACACCGAGATGTTGGTCGGATATTGAATTGTTTGCGTCATGGGTCCGCAGTTCGTTCATTCCCCCCTTATAGGGCGGATCTAAGCACAAAGCAGCTAATGCACTGCAGTCACCAGTATCCACGACTTGAGTCGCATGGGTCGGGTCGGCGCGGAACGGATGGTGCCACTTTGATGCTCATGACGATGCTGTGACGGAAGAGCGGCATAACTGCTCTTGATGTCTTGTCTGGTCCGGTCCGCCCCTTAAGCGCCGGCATCACCCCTCCTGCATCTGCATCAAATGCTGTGGCCAACGGACACATGCCACGCATGCAGGCGGTACCGGTCGTCCCCAGTGCCCGCCTTGACAAGTTGGTTCTGACTCCTGATGTTGACTTGACATCTGGACTTGCTAAGCTCTATATCTGCCAAGTGGAGCGACGCCGTTGTCGCCTTCTTCAACCGCGACTCACGGAATCCGTGCTCAAGAGGAAAAAAACCAATGGGTGCTTGCAAGACATTGGAATTGCCCATCAAATTGGCTGACAGCAGCCTCGCCCAGTCGGGACTGCATCATCCACGGCGAGACCGTACCCGCCTCCTCGGGCAAGAGGTTCGGCGTCATTGATCCCGGCACCGGTCGGCCGTGGATATCGTGTCCGGACTGCACGGGCGCCGATGTCGACGCGGCCGTGCGGTCCAGCTACGGCGCATTTCAGCACTACCCCAAGAGGACGCCCCGGAGGCGCGCTCAGTCCATATCCACATGGCATCACATGATTGTCGCGGCCAGGGACGACCTGGCCAAGATGCCGGTCTATGAGACGGGAAAGCCTCTGGCCAAGGCCCAGGGCGAGATCGACTATGCAACTAGCTTCACCTGGTGGTTCGTCGGAGAGGCGGAACGCGCCCCCGGCACCTCTGTCGTCTCCGCCGTGCCCGGCCGGAGAAGCATCACCATCAAGCAACCCATCGGCGTTGCGGCCGCCGTCGTCCCCTGGATCTTCCCCGTCGCCGTGGCCCTGCGGAAAATGGCCGCCGCCCTCGCCGCCGGCTGCACCATGGTGGTCAAACCCTCGCCCGAGACGCCCCTCACGGCTCTGGCCCTCTCTCGTCCCCTAAAGGGCGGCTTGTCGCGCAGCTCATGGCTCACAAGTGGCGACATGCCGGCCAGGCCTGCATCTCCGCCGACAGGGTCTACCCTCCAGCGAGGCAATCCACGACGCCTTTGTCGACAAACTCGTCCGCCAGACCGCCCAGCTGAACCCCGGACACGGCATCGCGAGCGGCACCACCATCGGCCCCGTCACCACTCCGCGCGGCCTGCACAAGGCAGAGCACGTGGTCCGAGACGCCACCTCCAAGGGCGCCACCATGGTGCCGACTCCGCCTCCGGAACCGGGTACTTTATGCATCCGACCATCCCGACCGGCGTGACGGACGAGATGCTCATGAGCCAGGACGAAATCTTTGCGCCGCTGCTGGGTGTTGTCGGTTTTTGACACGGAAGACGAGGTCACGCGGCGGGCGAACGACACGAGCATGGGGCTGGCCAGTTATGAGTTTTCCAAGAATGTTGATCGGTTGTGGCGGATGTTTGAGAGGTTGGAGGGGGGGATGATAGGGTTGGTAGGCTATAAAGCGTTATTAGTGTCTTTACATGCGCCTTTTTTACTATTATTATCGTCATCGTCATCGTCATCATTATTTTTATCAACATTATCATTATTGTTATTATTATCATTATTATTATTAATATTATTATTATTCTTATCAACAACCCCAGCTAACAATGACTACAACACCGGCAACAGCTCCTGCGCCGAAGCCCCCTGTGGTGGCATCAAGGAAATGTGGGTGCGGCAAGGAAAGCGGCAAGGCTGTAGCCGTCGAGGAGTTCCTGGTCACCAAGAATGGGACCTTGACTGTCAGGACCACTGGTAGACGAACCTGCAACAGGAAGGTTTCAAAGGGGTTTGGTTCCCTTCCGGTTGCGTGTTAGTCGCGGGCGATTGTAAGCATGTCTCATGTTTTCATCACATGTACTGTTGCAAAGAGGACTTGGAAAATTGGGGCGGAAGGGAATAAGTGATGGGGGGAAATAAAGGGGGGGGGGACAGAGGGGTAGACTTTTGACTTTTGACTTTTTTGACATTGGAATTTTTGGGATTCCTTTTTCATTTTCATTATCTTTATTTCCATTTCATTTCATTTCCCCGCGGGAACCTTGACCGACCATGTCCTGGGCCGATTTCTTGTGCATCCGTCGCTCAAATTGTGTCGTGCATACCCAGTAATGATGCGTGAAACCAACCGCTCGTGAGGTTTCATCCCGTCCTGGACTGCAAGCCGTCTTTGCTGTGCAGATTTTGATACTTTTTTTTTTTTGGTCCCGCACACCAGCAAAACGTGGTGTTACATCACCACAGTTTGCTCCTCCAAGCTCCTCCAGGCTCATCCAAGCACCGGCAGATCCGGCTGCAAGGGACCTTGGTCTGCCATTGGCAGGCAGGCAGGCCGCAGAAGGGTAGGTAGTACTTGGCTCCGTCTTTTGCGATCGCATATAAGAAATCGTGCATTTCGGACGGTTCCATGGATACCGGGGCGCTGGTAACAAGGTGGGCAAACGGCAGGGCAGCGTATCGTGCTTGCGGCGCTCAAAGAATATGAAGAAGAGAAGATTTGATATATATATATATATATATATATAAGAAAATAAAATGAATAAAATAGATACAAACGTAAAATTGAAAAAAAAAAATATTGAAAAAAAAAATATTGAAAAAAAAATATTGAAAAAAAAAATATTGAAAAAAAAAAATATTGAAAAAAAAAATATTGAAAAAAAAAATATTGAAAAAAAAAATATTGAAAAAAAAATATTGAAAAAAAAATATTGAAAAAAAAATAATTGAAAAAAAATAATTGAAAAAAAAATAATTGAAAAAAAAATAATTGAAAAACAAAATATTAGAAAAAAAATATTAAAAAAAAATATTGAAAAAAAAATATTGAAAAAAATCCGGGGAACTAACATGCATGCATCCGCAACAAGGGCGTGCAAGCTGCAATATCCCCGAGTCAGCGGGGCCAAAACGGCGAGGGAAAAAAAGCTGGGCTTGTGAATAAACGCCATGGACGCCGGTGAAAGTAAGTTTTCATGCTTCTTCGTATCATTTCCATCTTGATGGACTGCCACTGGCGGCCAAACAACTACTTGTTTGTTGTTTCCATTACGCCACAACTGGAAATGGACTCGGATCGGGGGTCAGTCCGAAAGTCGATGTGGTGCACCATACGACCTCGACACGTTGTATGTAGTATACATGTGCACATGCTGTAAGTACTGGACACTGGTGATGCTGTCACAGGGAAAAAAAAAAAAAAAAAAAGAGAGAGAGAGAGAGAGAGAGAGAGAGAGAGAGAGAGAGATAGTAACAA
>AFRA01000316.1:0-33091 GCA_000223055.1 Claviceps fusiformis PRL 1980
GGAGGGGGGGGTAATAAGGTATAGGCTTAGGGCTAGTATAGAAGCATTATACCTGTTTTTTATTGTCTTTTAGGTTGCTGTTTTTTATATATTAGTAAATATAAGTTATACATTATAATAATATATTTTAGCTATAATATCTGTATAGTTCCCTAGCGTTTCTATGCCTATACTATGCTAGGTACCTCTTTTTATTAGCTTTTTAGTATCTTTAGCCTATTAATCTTAGAGACTTTTAGTAAGTTAGAATTAAGGGATACGCCCTATTAATATAAGCTACTTTATAAGTATAGTTACTGGCCTGTTATGTTCTAACGCCTCCCTAACTTTGCGTTAGTTGTGCACTAGGTGCGTGCCAGTGTCGATAGGGCGGAGGTGATCAAAATTCTCGCAAGACAGTAGGACGTGGTAGTGGTCCTCATTGTCGGCCCAGCAGCTGCACATCGGCGAATCCACCCTAAATTATTATATATATTTAATAAATTTAAAAAAATATTATTATTTATAGTTTTTTTTATTATATTTTTTAATATATTTATTTTAATAAAGAATAATATAAATAAAAAAAGTATAAAGAATTATATTTAATAAAAATAAATTTTTTTTATAATATAATTAAAATTTAATTTTAATTTAATTCTAAATTAAATCTAAATTAATTTTTATAAAAAATTTTCTATAGGAAATTAATAGGAATTATATATAATACTATATACTATAGTTACTAATCTTAGCTAATTAAATTATAGTGTAGGCTCTACCACAACCTTAGCTAAGGTTAGTGCCCCACCTCACCTTAGGTCAGCTCACTCGAAAAACCTCAGTTGAGCTGTAGACTCACACAAAGCAGCCTCTTCTTGCCTATTTTGGTGCAAGAAAGCTGCGGCAGCTTGATCTGACTGGTCGTTGATTCCAGCTAGGATCAATATAAACGAGACAATAGCCCCGTTAGCGTGTGCGCGGCTATCGAAGCGCAACTGAGATGAGAGGAGTCGCGAGACTCCACAGATGGAGTCTGTTGCAGGTAGGACATGTAGAAAAGAATCTAGTCACGCAGGAGAAAAAGCATGCAAAATGCGAAAAAAAAAAAAGAAGAAGAAGAACGGAAGAAATTGCTTGGAGCAGTAAGTTGACCCGGACCAACAAGAACTGGCCGAGCCGAAAGCTGGTGATTCAGTACATGTGGGCCGTGTCTCAGCATGCAAGATGGGCCATGGCCCACGAACTGGCAACGTTTAAGAGTTCCGAACCTCTTCCAATGCTACCTTCGTTGACGAACTTACGCCAGACGCAATATGCTCAGCTGTACGCACTTTCGGCGCAGCTGTGGCGAGGACGGCGCCGAGATGTGTCTGAGGATGGAGTTTTACTTGGTTCGGCCGTGGAACGCATCCCATGTCACTGATCACCAAAGTACATCCAATTTCTGCATTTATTTTTGCAGTTGATTGACATGACCAGGCAGTCAAGGATCCGGCCGTTCATGACTGGTCCATCCAGTGATGTAGGCAACCCTCCATCTTGTATACCTGTCATTCGATCGATCTGGCCAGGAGCGTCTGTGTATCCTAGCCTGCTCCCAGGTATTGTAAGATAGGAGGGTCGGCAGTGGCTTCTGGTAGTTCCCAGTTTCCTAGTAATGTAATTCAAGTCAGAGGGGTACTCATATCGACGGCCGACGCAGGGAGGGAGTGTACATTGTACGTACAGAGTAACGTAATGCACATTGTATAATGTACCATCGGAGGGACGAGAGACCGGATAAAAAGAAGTGAAAAGGCATGGCAAGGCATGACAAGGCATGACGAGGCATGACAGGGCAGCAAAAACAGGCAGAATGAAAAAAGTCTCAGGCTCGTGTGGCAACAACGAAGCAACCAGACATGACTTAAGTCAGCCAACCCAGCCCGCACCTCATGTGTCAGGACTCAAGTGCTGCTGCGAGTCATGGGCACATGATGGAGCGCCGAGGGTGCCTGGATGCTGGCCGCGATGTCCGACGGGAAGGCGCGACGTGGTGGAGTGGCTCGCCCCTTCTCTTGTCCCGCCCTGCCAACGCGGACTGTGCCTTCCTGCTGTGCCTCCCTGCTGTGCTTCTCTGCTGTGCTTCCCTGCTCTGGTTCCCCACCCCCACGGACATTTCCTTTCAATACATGATACTTGCCAACTTTTTGTCTGCACGAAGCTGCACATGCCTCACACGCCTTTTGGCTCTTTCTTTCTTCGACGTCGTCTCTCCATCCCAGTATTTGTCGCTTCTGCAACTCGCTTCCAAACCTGTCGGTCGACACAACGATACGGGAGTACCCTTGGGCCTTGATTCTGAGCCGTGACTTGACTGGCTGACTGATTGACTGATTGGCTGATTGGCTCAGCCGATTGGCTGACTGGCTGCCCTGACTGGCTGCCCGGTTTGCGGACCAAGGTATTTTAATTACTGGGGTTGGTGCGGTTCGACATCTCCGCTACTCATTTCATGCACCCGTTCCTGCATCACAATCAGCTCAAGGAATGCGCTCCTCTCATTTCTAATCTCGGGCCATCTGAAAACAAAGCGGCAGCGAAAAAAAATAGGACAATAAAGACGAGCAAGGAAAGAAACGAAGAAGAAAATCATGTATCAAAATAAAGATCACACACGCACACCACACGCCCACACGCCCACACGCGCACACACAAAATAGACTCGGGAAGCTGTTCGTCATCAGCCGCACGGCGTCAACAAGCGGAGATTAACCAAGCCACGCTGCCTCTCAGAGCTGGAAAGGTCATGCGAGGAATAAATGTCCGTTTCGACAAGCGCGGCTTGGGCAGTTCTTGACCCTTCTACATCGAATAATGCACCCCGCTGGTTGTGATGTGAGCGTCGATGGCAATGACGGGCATGAGGAACGGGGCGGGGCTGGTCGACTGCCTAAGCGTTTCCTCCTCCGTGTGGCGTGCAATCTGGATCTGGGACTTGGATCCATGATCAACCGTTTATGTCAGGCTCGGCTGCGTTCCCGAATCCAAGTCTCTGATGGTTGATCTTGGTGCCCGCAGCTTCTGGAAAGGAACCGCACGGCCTAATTCATCCGTGCCCGATCCTATTACATTCTTGCACACATATTATCATATGTACGTACATACTGTACATGCGTCTGCATGTGATATGTCGTCAGATGTCTTTCGAATCCTCGTGTCTCCCTCTATTGGATGGCCAACTCCGTATTCCGGTCCGTCTCTCTATGGATATTTCCAACTCTTTCTCTTCCGTCTTGCACGAATCTGCACCTCTTCCGGTGACCACGGTGCCTTGTCTGTCACTTGACCTGTCACTTCAGTTCACAGTCGCGTCCAGAGCCGGAATCATTGATATTCACGCTGTATTCTCAGCAGAACCACCGTGGAGCGATTCCAACATGGTTGGCGCCGGCGTTTAAGTCACCGGGCTTATGATGTCGTCTCTCGAACCAGCACGTCTAATATTGGCTCTTCATCCCACGTCATGGTTTGGCTCGTCCGGACCGAGGCCGTGAGCTTGCTGAGCTAAGGACAGGATACAAGACAGTCCAGAGAGAGCTGTTGTCGCTTTGTTGAATATCTGAACACGACACTTGGAAAGATGCCGTCCATGTACAGCATGACACAATGAGCTTGCACGAAGCTAGCCTCGGTTTTGTGCTCCGTACTACGTACCCACCCCAAGCATACTCAAAAACACATTCATCTAATATAGCCGACCCTGCAAGTAATACACCCCCCTTTTGTACTACCTACATACAGACTAGTCTTAAACCAACTTTGCTTCCATGTTCCCTACCGCTATAGAAGACTACCATGCACTCCACAGACCTAGACCGCAACGTGTCTCCCTGGCTCTTGGTCTGAGCACCACACTCCATTGATCCTGTACCTTTTTTGGTCCTATCATCAACAGGTGGTGGAGGGGTTTTTGCTCCATGGTCATAGGTTTGATGATGGCACGGGGTTTGTCTGGCCGTTGCCGCGGCAGATGCTTGACAACTGCCCGACAAACGCAAGACATGCGCCATTAGTTTTCGGTCTCTTCGGGCCGCTCAGCTACCACTATCAGAATGCTCGGGGTTCCGCCGTTATCAAGAACGCAGGTTGGTTCCTACTGCTGCATCATGAGCTTGAATGGTCTCTGATGAGTGTTGTGTGAGCCACCCCTGTCCTGGATATTGCCGTCCAAGCATCTTTCTCATACAATGTGTGTGGTATCTGGCGGTGCCCACACACTGCATTTTCTCGAGAAGCAACACGGAGTAGTCCGTAATTGCGAAATTCCGCTCTGGACACAAAAGCTATGCTATGTTGTACAGACATTAAGGGCACAAAAACTCATCAAAACTATTCTCCGATCCGCCCCGGCACAAGATATTAGCCCTGTAATACTACTACCAATGCCGGCTTGCTTCCAGAACTCCAATGAGATTCTAGTTCAACTTGACGCCAATTCTTTCGAGAGTTTCATACCTTTATATCCCACCGAAGTACATACATTATGTACACACATAACAACAGTACGTTCTTCGAGGTCCACACCGGCCTACTCGTGGCCGTTCCCCGTTTTCGGCATCTAACGTGGGACGCTCCCACCATCTTAGGACCCCCCTGCTAGGTTCTGAGTTAAATATCGACCTGGATCCTTTCACTAACGTTGCTCCTGAGAGAGGCGACTTCTTGAACTCAGCGTTGTGCACCCCCTCCCCCATAAAGAACCAGGAACAAAAAAAAAAACCAACCGGAAAAACAAAAAAACAAAAACTCGAGGGAAACAACAAAGACGGGACGTGCTGCCTTTCGCACTTCTTTCAACTAATCACGGAAAGATCTCCTCAACTCCAATCCCGCCACTTATTATATTGGGCAATCCGGAAAATACTATTCCGCCCTTTTTCCCCTTCCCCCCTTCCACCCGCTACGAAACTTCGAACACCCTGGTCGTAGCCACTAGCAGTTCAACCAGAGGAGGTCAGCGACTGGACCTTTCTGGAGAATTCTGGCAAAGCTAAGCCTTCCAAGAAACAACTAACTCCCTTCTTTTCCAGCACCGCACAAAGGGGAAACTGGGCAGACCAACTGTTTCCTTCGTTGGCTGCAGCGTCTTCTAGGCTAAGATCCAGCCCTGTCTGCGGGCTTCGTTGTAACCCCAACATCATACCAGTCAATGGTCACCATAGCCGACTCTCGCCTGCAAAACTTGCTTCATACCACATTGCGGACAACTTCACCTCAACACACCCGACGGCCCTCGGTGACAGAGCCCGGGAGGGCAATCTCCTTGAACACAAGTCGCTTGTCAAGAGGTGAGGACGCCGTACAGAGCGGTTTGCTCTGGCGGAACCTATGTACCGACGACACGCTGGCGGACAACTACAGAGTCGGAGGCTACAGCGTGGACTTTAATGCTGGTCATGGAGCCCATGCCGATAACCAAAGCCACCTTCAGCAGCCTTATTCCTCGGGCCAATCAAGCACTTTCCAAGGTCTACATCACTACTCGTTTAGCAGCCAAAATCAACAGCCAAGATCAACGTATCCTAATTCCGCCGGAGCGGTTAGCACCGCGGCGGGTAACACCTCGCCGGAGCTGCCACATGGGACGTCGTCTTCACGAACCGGCCTTTCTGAACAGTCACAGCCTCAACCACAAACTCAACAACAGCAACATCATCATCATCATCAACAACAACAACAACAGCAGCAGCAGCAGCAGCAGCAGCAGCAGCAGCAACAACAACAACAACAACAACAAAATTCAAGAGCGCACTCAAACGCGTCGAATATGCAACTAGATACATCCCACATGAACGGTAGTCGGCTCGGCCATCTCCCCTACGGATCAGCGACATCCGTGACGGCACCCATGTACCCCTCTACTGCGTCTCCATCCCAAGGACATGCATCATTTCTTCCGAATAGCGCCAAAAGAATCCGAAACGATGAGTTTGAAATCTCAATGACCGGTGTACCTGCCTTGGGACAGCCTAGTCTGGAAGCTATGGCGCCGAGTTCGATTGGAGCCGCATACGGACAAGCAGCAGCTGCAGCAGCTGCAGCATCCAACGTTGACAACCTGTCTCATCCAACCCAAGGCCACCACCTACAACATCATCATCACCATCTTCCTGACCTTGGTCATCTGGGGAAGTTTACGCGACGGGAAGATGGCAGTGGAGCGCCCAGCATGGTCGGACAAGCTGGCATGCCAGCTCCAGCACCTCGGCCGCGCGGACCCAAATTGAAATTTACAGCTGAGGACGATCAGCTTCTCATAGAATTGAAGGAGCAAAAGAACTTGACATGGAAGCAAATTGCAGATTTCTTCCCCGGCCGCTCTTCGGGAACTCTACAAGTTAGATATTGTACAAAGTTGAAGGCCAAAACAACCCAGTGGACCGACGAAATGGTACGTTTGTCTGCTCCGGACGCTCCTACTTTCAACCTTTCTTTCTTTCCTCCTGTACTTTGCCCCTCTTTTTCGTCCAAAAGTTTTGAGAAGAAGATGGCCATCTATTCACGGAATGGATACGGCGTCTAATTCATGAGCCGCGACTCTGTGGATGAGAAGGAAGTCTTGTATGATCACATCAGTGATAACAACAGCACGACCATGAACTAACTCGACTGCTCTTTTCCCACCCACTTTCTAGGACCATAAACTACGTACAGCGCTTGCCGATTATGAGACCGAAAAGTGGCGTATCATAGCCCATAAAGTAGGAAATGGTTTCACGCCCGCCGCCTGTCGTGAGCGTACAATGCAAATGATGGGCGAAGAGGATCCCGATACTACTTGGCAGTCTTTATCACCACGATCTGCATCGGGACAGGAAGAATCAGAGACGATTGAACTGCCTCAGATACACCGGCCATGGCGCGACTGAAAGAGGAAGAAGCTCTATGAAATGAATAGCCGCTCATCCCCTTCCGCCCGCCCCCTTTTTTTATTTTTTTACTTCGATTCGTATTTACAAATGAAGCGTGCATATCAAAGGGGTCTGGACATTGGAGCCGTTTTCTTTCACGATGCCCATGCGGCATTCTTTCACATTACATGTACACAGTCGCCAAACCTGGCCCATGGAGATGGACAAAAAATTAAAAAAAAAAATACATAAAAAATGGAACACTTTTATGCTACCATTTTCTATTTTCTGGCGATGCAAAAGGCAGAATGATTCATTTGGGAAGAGTCTTCCATATGAGCGCGGAAAAAGCAAAAAGTGCGAATGATAACCCGCTGTTGCTGATCTGGATGCACGTAGATGGCAGTGTAACATCTGCCGGCAGCCATTGCGGCGTGGCTCTTTTGTTGTTGGACACAACCACTCAAGCAGAGCGAGCGTCTCATGATTGGCAAGGCTTAGTGTGTGTGTGTGTGGATGGATGGGTGGTGTGTCGTTTCGACGACTTGGAATTTCAGACACACCCCCTCCACATTTCTGTTAGTAACCACCGGACGCTATATAACTGTACGACATGGACCCTGGAGGGAAGGTTACACGCATTACAGTACCGATTAGATACTTTGGGGGGCCAGATACTCGAGGTAGATGGCCTCCCAATGTACGTATGTAGTGAGTTGTCTTGAAAGAGTAATTGGCGAGGGAAACTGACCCTAAAAACAACAACAACAAAAAAAAAAAAACCAATTTTGCACAGGATCGCCTTCTCGTTTAGGGCTCATCTCGATTCAATCCAGGCCAATTACACCACGTCAAGCTTTTTGGCCAGCGTTTCCTTGTCCATAATTTCAACCTTTTCAATCAAATCGATTAGACCACGATGCACAGAGACATCCAGGCTGGGGTCCAAAAAGGCAGCCGTGTCAACAATCCAGCCGTTGAAGTCTCTGATTTCCGTCGTCTTGCCAGCCTCCACATCTTGGAGCATAGAGCTTCGGTTCTCGGCCACTTTTTTGCCAAATGCGTAGAGCTTCGACTTCAGGTTCGGTAGAGAGAACCTTTCCGTCAGGTCTCTTCGTATCTCAATCAGACAGGTTTTCCCTGGGACATTGCAATCATCATTCTCGCGAGACTGTGGGAGGGGTTGCTGAGCATACAAAGAGACTAGCATGTCCGTGCTGGTATCATGATTGATTAGCGCCTGCAGCACGGCACCCGTTTCCCCGAGCACCCTGTCCAGCAGGCGTACCAAGGGGTCCATTGGATCACTGCTTGTAAACAGGTCGCCATTTTTGCATCGCAGCAGGGCTGTCAGGGGGTTAATGACAGCATTCATGACGAGCTTTTCCAGCTGCAGCAGCCAGAGTTCGCCCGAAGAGACGAATTTCGTGTCCAATAGGGGCGCAGTGGTGATGTAGTCTGTGAAAGAATCAACAACAGCAGTCAGAGCGGATTGCCGTCGCTCCCGTTGCGCGTGCGGCAAAGGACTCGCCCAGTTCACAGGCCCAATGAAAGCGTTGGCCGGAGCCGTGTGAATGCTCTGGAACGGACCTGTTGATAGCACGCCATGATTTACAACGCATGCCGAGAAGTTTGGAGTATTTCCCGCCTGATATCGACTAGCCATGTATAATGGACCATGTGGAGGCCATAGCTTGGACATGCCGTTCTGTGCAAAGACGACGGAACTCGATTTATCCAAGTACCGCCGGAGTCGATCTGCTTCCATCATGGCGACCGACGACTTGGTCGATATGAAGAGGTTGCGGAGTTTCCCTCCACCTGCCACCTCGCGCACTGGACCGTACAGCGGCCGTGTTTCAGTCCACCACTCGATATTGAAATCCTTGTTCTTAATCGTCTTACCGCTGCGGCCGTGTGTGAGGCATACGCCCTCGCCCGCAACCCACTGGGATAGAAGCTCCTCTCTATGCACCACGAGGGTGATGGGAACAGGGTTGGCACGTCTGGCCAAGTGACTGGCATACAGCCTGCCAATGTTTCCGACGCCAAGGATGAAAATCCGCTTAACAAGGTTTGTTTTTGTTTCTGTGCCGTTCAGGCTCTCAGAGCACCCCCCCGAATGCTCTTCGCTTTCATTGTCCGGCTGCCCCTGTTTTTTCTGTCTTGTACTTGTTGGACATGTCCCAAGGTTGGCTGGAGTCCAGGCAAACAGCTTCGGTGGTGGTCGCGTATCGGCCAAAATGCGTTTCAACCAGATTGGGTGCTGACCAGATGGCGGCATATTGTCGAGGGCCCTCTTTTTCTGTTGTATGGATTTGTAATACGACGGTCAGGATGGTGATGATAAGGAAGAGGGAGAAGTCGTAGGTTGCAAGCAATCATATGTCTGCTACATTGACGTATGTATGTATGTATGTATGTATTTGTGTATCGATGGCATACGATTGTACAATGTACTGCTTCGATGGGTGTGGTCGGTTGGTCGGTTGGTCGGTTGGTCGGTTGGCAGGACCAAACGTGGTGAGGTCAGGTGAGGGTCCTAAGAGCACCGCGCCGACGACGAGTGATTCAATTGGATGGCGGATGAATGCCTATTTTCAAACATTTGGGAGGAGTGGAGATGGACGAAATGCGAGGGCATGACTTCGCATAAGCATCATGTCACCTCACAAGTAAAGGGCTGTTGACGTTGTGGTGGTATTGTGGTGGTATCGCTCAAACAACAAGACCAAGGCTAGGGCTGCGGAAGCGCGGCGCAGCGGAGACTGGCACATTGAACTCGGGGTGGTGTCAGAAAGCATCTGGTGCACTGCTTGAACTGCTCGACGGACGATGGATGTCGTCGGAGGTGACCATCAATGGTCATGAGAGCGGAGAAGTGGGAACGGGGAGAGGGAGAGGAGGGAGCGGTTCGTGTGTTGACACGCGAGCGACGTGGGAATTGTCTGCTGGTGTGAATTGTATGCGGTTGCGGTTGCGGTTGGTGGCAGGAGCGGGAAATTTGCCAAGGCCGCCGGAACCCGAGAGCAGGAGGGAGCCGAGCCGCAGGACAGGCAGGAGACATGGGGCGCGCCTTCCACCTTCAAGGTTCCGACATCTTCAACCCTGGTCCAAATGCAATGAGGAATATCACGACCTGTCTCTTCGCTCAAGGACCAAAACGTACCCGATTCTTTATCGAAGTGATCCTTTCAAGAACAGCATCCTCCAGCTGGCCGCTGGCTGCCGCGAGAGCCAGAATATTCGAGCCAGCTGCCTCGCCGGAAACGACTCCGTTCCGGAGTAAAAATTGGTGGCATTCGAGGAGCGGGGAGAGGTTCACGCTATGCGTGAGACACCAGAAGGTAGTAGGACTATCGACGACGACAGCGGCAACGACGACGACAAGGAGGAGAAGGAGGAGAAGGAGGAGGAAATGACGACGACGTTGGCCCCATCTGGACAACCGGCACAACCGTCACGATGCCTCCTCGTCATTCTTCAGCATCAACCAACTGACCTCTACAATCCGCCAGTAAGAAAAGAAGAGTAGCCTTGCATCATCATGTCCGACAAGGTCAAAAAACAGCGGTGGGAATTCCAGGCAATTCGAGGCTTTTTTGCCAGCCATATTGAAATTGCACAACAATGTGCTGACGGCAGATTTGTCACGCAACCAAACCTGGCCCTCCTTTCACAACAGTATCCGACAGACACGGGCAAAACCGTCATCGTCAGATGTTCGGGACTGGAAGCGCTTTGCACACTACGTCCGATGTCTCAACCGCGATGCTCCATCTCACACTGTCTACAAGGTTCTGTACCTTACTCGCCATGGGTGTGGCTACCATAATCAGAAGCATGCAGAAGTGGGGACTGAGGCATGGAATGTAGGTGGCTTTACCCCTTTTCCCGGTAACTGGGTTTTTTCACCCCCCCCTTCCCCCCCCTTTCCTTTCACATAAAGCGCATGTACCTCCTCCTCTAAAGATGTACATGTCCTGTTGGCTCATCTCTCTCCAGCACAAAGCGCACATTTACGCTGTAATTATAGGCTTCCTGCTTGACTGCTGGCGCAATTGTCAATAGTTCTAGGAACACCGGTCCTTGCTTGATGGCGATGGCAATTCTGCATGGTTTGATTCCTTCCTGAATGAAATTGGCATCCAATAAGTCAAGGAACTTGGCCAGTTTTGGCTCGACGCAGTGCAGAATGATGGTCTACCAATTCCACAGACCCTCTACACCAGCTCACTGGCAAGACGTCTCCAAACGACAGACCATGTCTTTTCAAGACCCATGGAAGTACATCGCGCACCATTTCAGCCCATTGTCAAGGAACACCTCCGCGAGCGCTTCACCATGCATATCTGTGACCTTCGACGGCCACGGTCATGGATCGAAAAGAATTATCCTGGCTATAAAATAGAGGATAATGTAACCGAAAGAGATGCACTTTCTTGCCAAACCCGTGAAGAGACGGACGAGGAGCATTATGCTAGAAAGCAACTGGCATTAGAGGAGGTTTTTTCTACAGACAACAACAACAACAACAACAACAACATCTTCATCTCACTAACGATTCATTCCTTTGCCATCAGCGCTATTCTACGGGTGTGCCACGGAGAGCCTTTCAAGGTCAGAGAAGGAACGTCGCTGGCTCTCTTGGTGAGAGGAGAGATGATGCAGTAGAATCCGCGGCCCTCATTAGGCGTTCGGAATTCAGCATGAGGCATTAGGCATTTGGCATTTGGCAATTGACATGAAGGTATGGGTGGTGCGAGGAGGAGCGCGCCCGTTGTTGGAACTGGATCGAACTATAACCATATCACACGGTGATTATTGCACTAGCGCTCCTTTGTAGTTTCCGCGATCCTCTCAGATCGAGGCCGGCATATAATATCCCTGACGATTGGATAATGGCTACGCGATGCTAGCTGATGTGGCCATGGGCCATTCGGCGAATCCCTGCAAACCCACCGAGACGTCTTTGTCCAGTTGGATGGGACGGCCTTTTCTTTTTCCTTTCCTTCTTTTTCCTTTCCTCTTTTCTTCTCTCTCTCTCTCTCTCTTTCTTTTTCTTTATTGCCAACCAATAGCCGTCTTACTCTAAGAACAAAGTGAGAAGAAGCCGACAAGGCAGAAGAAGGAAGAAACTGACATGTACCGTCAAGGCCGCATGCATGGCACTGCAGCATCTAGATTCAATGTGATAACGCAACTGCCGTCCCGTCCGGACATTACCTAGGTAGTCGTTTATATCAAGTGTCACATATGCCAAACATGCAATGGGGGTTTTCGAACCAACGAGACAAATATGGGGGCTAAAAGAATAATAATGATATGTGCTTTATTATACATGGCTTGCATGAGTTTTTTTCCGTTGATAAGGCCCAATACACCAGCCTGACGGGAGCTAAAATCAAGCATTTTAGGGAAAAAAAAAAAAGAAGAATGAAAGAAAGAAGTAAAGAAAGAAAGGAACTGAGGGGCAAAAAAAGAGAAAAAAAAATAAATCAACAAATAAATAAGAAACCAAACAGGTGACGAAAAGACAGCGTCGTGACGGCCGATAACGGGGCAAAATGACCATATCCCAAATTAAACTTTAATGACACCGCGTTCTTGTCCAGACACGGAATTCTCCCAGGCAAGCCGCTTCCATCATCGGCACCCGCTGGCCGTTTGACACAGTAGTTGTTTGTTTGGCATGAAAGTGCTTGATTTTTGGGAGACTAAGGGGGAAAAAAGGAGAAGTAGGATCTAGGAAATGGGAACGAAGAAAGGAAAGAAGAAGGAAGGAAGGAAGGAAAGAAAGAAAGAACATCTCAAGACGGACAGATGGATGCGTCTTTGAAAAGAATCAGTGGCATGCAGTGTTCCCGGCATGGAGATGTTGTCTACGTACGTGACTGCCTTTCTGTCACTTGCAGTACGTTGTCACAAACAATATATTGGATAGTGCTCTTTATTTTTTATTTTATTTTATTTTATTTTATTTTTTCTTTTCTTTTCAAGTTTTGTCGTTTTTATTTCTCTTTCTTGGATGGTTTTCTCTTGCGGGGAGCGATTTTCGTACCGTACACACCCGCGAGTCGACATGGAAATGCAAATCTGCGGTGCTAGATATTCGGAAATGGGAGGGAAAGATTAACATGGTGCTGCTGGTCGGAGTAACGAGGCGTCAAGCACATACATAAAAATGTATACATGTATATGAAAGAAGTCTCACCGTCCAGCCAAGATGTCGTCTAGAACAGTAGAGGTATTTCCCCCTTGTCAGACTATCAAAAATGTGTTGAGGCCGAGAAGGCGCTTTCCCACGTTTGTACCGAGACCGTGGGTATTGTAAACAGGAAACTTTCCTGGCTGCTACACTGAAAACACATGATTATACGTAAAAGATGTTTTCCCCCACAAATGGCCAAACCAAGCCATGTTCATACATAGACAGTAAGGGGGGGGGGGGGGTTTGCCCTTTTTAAGTTTGGTTGGTTCGACTCGACGGCAATAGCGTGGAGTCCTATATTTTCAAAAGAGGATGGATACTCTCCGATGAACAAGATATTGCGGCTCTATATGCAACAAGAAACATAACAGAAACTCCCCTACCGTACAAGACGTAAACATTCGCTCACTTCTGTCAAACGTTCCCTCACTTCTGTCAAACGTTCTTCACTTCTTTCGCGGCGGAGGAAGACGTACGCCATTTACGCTATCCCACACACTATCCGACACCCTCGCGGGGATCTTCCTCCCTCTCAAGCGCTGATCAATCAGCCACATGCCCACGACAAACTCCTGTCTGGTCAGCATGCCCTTGTGGCCGCGATCCACCAGCTCCCAGACCTCCATGAGTTCATCCTGCGGCAGACGGGAGCGTTTCCAGATTTCACGCACCACGACGTTGAACACACAGTCTGCTTCATCGAGGGAGCTTTTCCCCCCGCCGCTTGGCCTGCTACCACCATCTGGGGGGCTAGCACGACCGTGGTGGCTAGAGTCGGGGGGAAAGAGGGAGTAGCCTCGGTTGGAGGCCCAGACGGCCTCGTAGCGTTTTCGTTCTCGCTGGGTGACTTGGTCACGCCATCGTCTGCGGGCGCCCTCGTGATGGGCGTGCTTTTTTCGGGAAGATTTGTGCCGATGGGCAATCTTGACGCGTTCTGGATCATCGTCCTTTTGGCCGGGGGGCTGTCGGAGCGTCTGGAGCAGGCGCGGGGATTTTTGGCGCTGGGGTAGAGTAGGCGGAGGGAGCGATGAGCCTGTGTTGTGGGGATGGAGTTTCGCGGAGGCGAGAGAGCTGGCCATGATGGCATTGGTGAGGGGGTCTAGTGTGAGGTTGTTGTTGTTGTTGTTGTTGTTGTTGTTGTTGCTGTTGTTGTTGCTGCTGCCAGAGGTTATGGTTGGACGACGACGAGAGTAGTGAGGCACCAGGACGGGCGAGGTTGGCGCGCTGGCCACAGAGTTTCTTCTGCCGCGGGGGAGGGGAGGAGGAGGCATTTCCCTTGGGGGGGCCTTGCGAGGCGGAGGAGGAGCGGGAGGAGGAGCAGGAGCAAAAGGGACAACGGGAAGCCCGAATTCAGTCCGAGACAAGGACGGCGCATCAGAGTCGTCATGATGTCGGTTCCTATCCGCCGGCTTGTGACCAGTGCCCGCAACAATCCGTTGTTGTTGTTGTTGTTGATGTTGTTGATGTTGTTGATGATGATGATGTTGATGGCCCACGCTGGGATTTGTAGGCGAAGACGCCGCCCGCGTGTGAGGACTCGTGTCATGATTTTCTGCGTCCCGAGAGGATGAAGATGCGGTTCCCTGATTTCGTCGGTCGGATCCGTGCTTTTGACCCGACAATGACGGACTGCTCGGCACTGGCGGCGCCAATGCAGGCCGGACTAGTTTCACAGGTTTCGGTGATAGTACCTCTGTCGTCGCGGATGCGCTGGCGACAGAGGGGGCCCGCGGAGACTGCGCTCTATGCGGTCTGTCGACGGCGGACTTTTCACTTCTGGACGGACTGGGCGATTTGCGAGACGGTTCTGGCTTTGCGCGTGCGGAAAGGAGAGCGGGCGGAGGAGGCAGAAGAGGCGGTGGTTGAGCTTGCCGTTGATGGGCAAGCGAATTGTGACCGGTGGCTTGGGGAAACGGCAAGGACAAATGCGGCGGCGGTTTCGGTTTGGGCATCGGCATGGCCGATATCTTTTCAGCGCTCCTCTCGGCGCTTCTCATACGGGGGGGAGGGCGCGTGGAAGACGGGACGACATGTGTCTTTTTGGCGTCGGTCTCGGTCTCGGCCTTTGGGGCAGGAATCGCCGCAGCAAGAGTGTCGGGAAGAGGCAAAGGCGAAGGCAATGTTGGAGCGATTGATCTTGGCTTCGGCTCCGGCTTCAATCTCGGCTTCGGAGCCGGCCTCTGCTTGAGAGACGTGACTGACGATGCCCTTTTGTGACGTCGGGGCTCGGCTCGTGAATGCTCATTGCGGGCGTCAAGCGACGGCGGCCGTCTCCTCAAAGGGCCAGCTTCCGCGCTCCTTTCAAACAAAGAAATGAGTTTTTCCGTGGCAGGAATGCTCTCCGAATCGATGGCATCGTCGGTCGTAGACGAGGCGGCCGCTTCAACAGCAGGAGCAGAGCCCATGGCGCGTCGTGACGTCTGCTGCTGCTGCGGAGCGGACGGACCCGGACTGACACCCCGGCTGGCGGCGAGCGTAGCCGCGATGAAACTGGGCTTCTTGGAATCGAGTCGCTGGACCGAGACCGACGCGAGAGGTTGTTGTTGTTGTTGTTGTTGCAGAAACAAACTGCCATTCAGCTGGGTAGGATGCGAAGCAGATGCAGAGCCGTTCTTGAGCGCATGTACGTGTGAGGAATCCGCCGCGCCTGTGCCATGACGGGAGTTTCCCACCCGATTGGTACTGTCGTCGTCGTCGTCGGCGGCGGCGACGGCCAACGAGCCTTGTGCGCTGCTGCGATGTGAGGACGATGACCATGACGATGACGATGACGCCTCTTGGAGCGGCGGTGACGTGGTCGTCGTCACCGCCAAACCGGCCGTCGTCGATCCAGCCGCAGGATTTCGCCGAAACGCAAGCGACGCGCCCCTCAGAGCAACGGCAGCATCGTCCGGCGCGGCAATCGACCGAGAGGACGCAGCATGATTCATCGGCGGTGAGGAGAGACGGCGACGGAGAGACAGACGGAGAGACACATGGACGGCATCGGACGGATTGGGGGAGTCGTGTGTCGAGCGAGGAGTCGAACGAGGAGTCGAACGAGGAGGAGAGATGAAGCGGCACGACTGCGTATACGGCACGTAGGACAAAAGAGAAGGAGAAACCACTGATGAGCGACGTGCTAAGCGAGCGTACGGAGAATCAGATAAACAAACGAAAAAAAAAAAAAAACAATAATGCAAAATACAAACGACAACTCGTCAGACGTCAACGTCAACGTCAGATGACTCGCACGCCCCCCTGAGTCTTGAGTCTCGCCCGAGTTCCGAGTTCCGAGTTCCGCTACCACGAGGACATGTCGTCCAATCACAATGTAGGACCGCCCACGCGCTCCAATGAAACCATGGACACCGGACCGCTCGGATCCGCATTTCTACAATGGATTATGCTCGTGACGATGCACAATGGTTGTGAAAGGACGTATGATGAGGTGGCAAAAAAGAAAAGATGAGGCGAGGGAAAAAAAGAAAAAAAGAAAAAAAGAAAAAAAGAAAAAAAAGAAAAAAAAAGAAAAAAAGAAAAAAAAGAAAAGTATATATATTATCTGACACCTCCATCACTGACCACAATCGTACGCAACACGCACTCATTCACAGATTCCAAATTCCAATAGCCAACCGAGCAATATACACCGACCATGGCGATATACACAAGACAGGTCATGCCAGTACAAGGACGGACATGGCCAAAAGAACGAAGAAGAAAATGAACAGGAATAACAAAAGACCAAAACGCTGGTATCCCAATACGCCATCCAACCATCCAACCCCATCCTCCATCAACGAGCATTCCATTCCCATTACACCATGTCCAAGCGATTGTGGAAAAAACATCTAATGCCCATGGACCAGCGAGCCGTTGGTCGTCCAGCAAGACGGGCACAGAAGAGGAAAGAAGAAGGAAAAGAAGGAAAAAACCAAAAAAAAAGAAAAAAAAATAAGAAGAAAATACGAAGAAGAGGAATAAAAAAAAATACAGTATCAACCAACACAATCAAACCATCACGCCGCTCCCTACTACTATAAACATCATTTCTTGCAATGTGCCGCCCCGTTTTCTCTGCGTCTCTGCGCGTCAAATATGAAACCTCGAAGAAGAAGAAATAAAACAAAAAACATTGCGTATGGTACAGGCGTAAAATGGCCATTGTCAATGTCTTTGAGCGGCGTGAGAGGTGTTTCCTGAGCAACATCCCCTTGAGACGAGTTCCCCTTGAGACGTTTCTTGAGACCTCCCTGGGAGATGTCCTCTTGAGAAACGGTCTTTAGAGAACATAGCTTCCGTAAGAGAGCTCCCTAAGAGATATTCCGTAAGAGACATTCCCCAAGAAATATCCCCTCAAGAGACATTCCCTTGAAAGACGTTCCCTGAGACATCCCCTGAAAAGACTTCTTTTGAGAGACCCTCTAGGAGACACCCCTGATACACCCCCACGCCACCTCAGAAACAAAACCATGCTCAGTCAAACGTCACACGTCCGCCCCGTCCGAAAAAAGAGCGCTCATGATACATCATCATCATCATCGTCAACATCATCATCAAAACACATCCTCGTCCGTCCACTCACTCCCCGAAATCATCCGATTGCCCTCCCGGTCGACCGTCATGGACGAGGTAGCATAGGGCGTGCCCCCCGGCACCGCCCCCCTCTGGCGCTTAGACTGGCTCTTCTGCGGCGGCTGGTAGCCCCCCTGCTCGGGGGCAAACCTCTTGCCTCGCGCGGCGAGCAGCTTGGCGTAGTAGTCGTCCGTGTTGTCGCGTTCGGGTTCGCTGTTATCGTCGTACGTCTCCCAGTTCTCCGAGGCAGACAGGGCGTTGGAAGTGTGCGATGTGTCGGACGGTTGCCGCGAGGACGGTGCTTGCGGGAACGCCGAACGAGGATGAGGAGCCCCAGGCGCAGAAGTAGAAACGGGGCCGCGCGGGTCGGCGCATCGATTGTAGTCATCCTCGTTGTCATAATCACCGTCATGACGCCCATGGTCGTGCTCGTAGCGGTCTTCATCCTCGTAGACGTCCTCGTAGTATTGATGACGCCGTGCGTGATGACTCGAGAGGTTGGAATTCGAGTTGGAGCTGGAGCTCGTGTCTCCTGACGTGCGAGCGCGGTCGTCATACACATCCTCTGGCTCGACGTGTCGAACGATGCCCGACGACAACGTTGTTGGATATACTAGGTTCTTGGGCGTCTTGAGTTCGGGCGCAGGCTTGAGGTCGCGCATCTTGGGCGGCGGAGCGCGAGCGGGAGCGCCGTTTCGAAGAGTCTCGCCTCGGGACTCGGGCCGCGGCCGCTCGGGCGAGTTATTGCCGTGCTTCAGATTCGACAGAGGCGCACGAGCCGGTATCCTCGAGGGACTTTCCTTTCCGCTCTTGCCTTGCGACTGCAGCTTCTTGGTTACGGTCCAAGTAGCAGCCGCCGTGGGTGTTTTGACCATGGACCGGGGCGGCGCGTAACCCATGGCGCTGTTGGCTCTGCCAAAGAGTCCTCCTCCGTTGGACCTGGGAGCCTTGACTGTGGATGTTGCTGTTGTCGCTGTGGTTGTTGTGAATGATGATGATGATGATGATGATGATGTTGTTGTTGCTGCTGCTGCTGCTGACGTTGATGCCGGCCGTGGCGGCAGTCCGGCGGGAGTCTTGGACCTGGTAATGGAGCCCGCCTTCTTCGCATCCTGGGGTTCCAGCTCGTCCAAATACCGCTCGCCAAACACCAGGAACGGGCGGCCGTATTCCTCCTCCCACTTCTCGAGCATCTTGGTGAGTTCGGCGGCCACCTTGGGCAGTTCTTTGGTGATGCGCTTGCGCATCTTCTCCTCCCTCAGCAGCTTGCCAGGATCGCGCTTCTCGCCCTTCTGACCGCGCAGCATGAGCCGCGAGGCATCCTGGCTCGAGGCAGCGAGATCATCCTGGTCCTTGATCAGACTCTTGTGCTTGTCCACGAGCGTCAGGATGGGAGCGCGTTGTTCGCGGAGTGCCTCGAGCCGCACCACTTCGCGCTCGTGCGCCTCGAGCAGCGCGTCGCTGTAGACATCGGAGAAGGCGGGCATGAATTCGAGCATCTCGTCTTCGGAAAAGTACAACGAGTCCCACATCTCCTGAAGCTTGACGCGCGCGTCCTCCACAAAGAGATGTAGGTTTTGCCTCTTGAGTTCCTTGAGTCGGGATAACTCGTCCTCAAACTCGTTGATCTGCCGCAGGCCGCATCCTCGATTCTGATTCAAGAACGCCTTGGTCTCCGCCTCGTCCGTTCCGAGCTTCGCCCATAGGGCTTCGACGGCGGCCTTGAGATCGCGCAATTTCTTCTCGCGGTTCTTCTTCTGCTCCGAGAGGCCATCCCTCTTTGCCTGAAGGCGATGGATGTCCTCTTGGTGTAGACCAAGCTGCTCGGGCGCGTCTCTGTAATATTTGACAATGGTTCCATCTTGCTGGGCTTGAGGAGTGCCGAGTTCGGCCCAGAATTGAATAATTTGTTTCGATAGAGCCTGCACCGAGGCGATGCGCCGTGTGTACTCGTCGTAAACCCGCGTAAACTCGGCATCCAATCGCTCGACGTATGAGTTGGAAATATCAAACGTGGTAGGGATGGACTGGTTCGGCCCGCACGGCGGCAGCGCAATCTGCACAAATGTTGGCTCGAGATGTGACGAGTACGACTCGAGAGCTTGGGCCAGTTCTGAAAAATGAACATTAGCGACAAGGGAACGATGAAGAAATACTGTTTACCAAAAAAAAAAAAAAAAAAAATACACCTACTCTTGACTTGTTCAAACCGTTCCTTGTGTAGCCGACTAATCTGAGCATGCTTCTCCCTGAAGCCCTGCAGACAACGCTTCAGAGGATAGGTAATCTTGAACTCCTCATCCTCTTGAAACTCGCCCGCTCGCCTTTGCGGAGAGCCGTCGAGAGAAGCCTCCATCTGGCGAATCGTTGTGATGATTTTCTTGGCCTCGTCGATCAATTCCTTCTTTTCTGATGTGACGAGCCGTACCTGGCTGTTGAGTGCCTCTGAGAGAGCCGCAAAGAGCTACAATTGTTACTATTTTGGACGATTCAAGCAAAGAGACGTCTGTTTTCTTCCGTCCTTTTATAGAGAATAAAAGGCAGAAAAAGAGATCAAGAAAAAAAAAAGAAAAGCTCACCTCAGACTCCCGAGCCTCGCGCTCATGGTCAGGCACACCAATCTCGTCAAACAAGCCATGTAACTGCGTTATGCTGTTATTGACCTGCTTGGCCAAGTAACTCGTGTCCATGGCGTTTTGTAGTGTATATATTTCCCCTTGTCGTTTCTTTCTTCCTTTCCTTCTTCTTCTTCTTCTACTTCCTCTGCGCCTTTGTCTCTCCCCCTATTCGCGCAAAAGAGGAGCGACAAAAAGAAACGGCCAAAACGGAACCGTAAAGAATGTAGGCGTCAAGAGAGAAAAAAAAAAGGAAAAAGGAAAAAGGAGAAAAAAAAGGGGGTCCGACAATTTTTTTTTGGCTGCTGCTTGAACAAAGAAACAATATGTACTATGTTTATAAATAAACAGGGTGGGAAAATCGCGGATGGCGCCCGGAGCCGCGGTCCTTTTGGCTGGGCTGGCTGGTATGTGTGTTCAGATGGCGCCGATTGTGGTTTGTGTGTGCGCGCGGGAGAAGGTACAGCTTGGTGGATGACAATGTGTGGTCCTGGTGGTGTTGGTTCCGCGGTGCTGTTACTGGTTGCGCTTGTTGTTTGTGCGTGGCGCAGCAGACTTGTGTGCGTCGTCTTGTTGTTGTTGTTGTTGTTGTTGTTGTTGTTGTTGTTGTTGTTGTTATTGTTGTTGTTGTTGTCGTCGTTGGTTTTGTGCGGCAGGACGTTGTGGGCGCAACCTCATCATATACGCGATTTGTGCTGTGCGTGTCGGCGCCCCCAATCGCAATGACAATAAAACACACACACAGAGAAAAAAAAATGCTCAATTGAAATGTTTCCGCCGGGAAAGATCAAAGATCGGGATGAGGAGATGCGGGATGGGAGGGCAGGAAAAGAAGAGCGAAAAGGCCAACGTGGTGAGACACACAAAATCGCGGTGAGAAAGAGTAGAAACCCGTATCCCTTTACGTACGACGTGATGGATGGGTTGCCAAATGGGTTCGGGTTCGTTGTTGTTGGGAAGATCTGGCCGCCACCGCCGCCAGACGACGCGTTGTTACGGCAACCAGCACTTGTCTCATCGTACACTGGGTAGACGATCCCGAGTGACAGCCAGTCAGAGCCCGCGGTTGCCAGCTGGCTCCATGTGGGCCTCCCCCGTTTCAAACCAGATGGCGTCCAGTGACCGGTTCGGGGGGCGCAATTGGAGAGGCCTTATTGGATAGGGCGAAATCCAAGGCCGGGAAAATGGCAGCAGAATGATGCTTCGCATTGATGTGTGCTGCATTGATGCTTTGCATCGATGTTGTTTTGTGTGTGTGATATATGTACCATGTATGTGCGTCTGCGAACTCTTCGATCGGCGCGATGCAGCATGCGAGCCAGCTTTTTTGCCGGAAACCATGTTGATTGGTCCAAGACCGATTTCAATCGCCAGACCAACACCCCAGCCTTGCGCAGGAACCTCCTGGGACCTGCACCATGCATGCTCAATTGTAGACAGGTGCCAGCAGCAGCAGCCGCATCATCATCAACATCATGAGGTGACAGACATGAATCGTGATGCAAGAATTAGATGAAATAGATGAATAGACAAGTAATATTAGTATTAGCATTTAATACGAACAAGTATTCATGATAATGTCAATAATAGTATTGCAAAGATATTCAGTGTTCGTGTCTAGGAAGAATGAAATCTACGCCACCGCTTCCCTCACTTCTTGGACCACTCGCCCTTCATAAATCTGTCTATAAAGTTGAGCGAGCCCCGGGGCTCATACTCGGGTACAGTGTGGCCAGCCTTGTAAATCTGCACAAACGACAAGCCGTTGGCGGCACGCACATTGCCGTAGTTCCTGCCATCCTCGGTGCGCAGCTCACTGACCTTGGCCGCGTTAAAGGCCGACTTGCCGGGCCAGTCGAGGGCTTTGGTCCAGGCCCTGTTGCCGAGCCAGTTGCAGATGAAGTCAATGTCACCGGCATAAATGGCGACGGGGATCTCGGCAAGCATCCCGGGAACGTCGCGCTGCATAGGCTTCATCCAGTCTCCGGTGTTGATAAAGTCATTATACACAGGATCATTGCACATGTCCCATTTCTGGTCGACTTCGACACCCAGAACCTGCTTGGTCTTGGCGCTGTTCAGAAACTGGAAGGATGGGCCGTCATTGATGACACCGTCTTCGTCGACAATGTCGTATGGGTCTCCACGATACTCACTAAAGATATGGGCGTTGCAGTAGGTCCTGGCTTGCTCGCATGTAGCTGCATTGCCTCCGTCGTAGCACTTTTGAATTTGCGTCTTGCACTCGGGTTCGGCGTCCTTCATGCGCTGGCAAGCTTCAGGGGAAATGACGGCCTTGACGCCTCCCTCACCGCAGGCCATGGGTCGGTAGGACATGTACTGGATCAAGGGATCGGTGAGGCCGTTGCCAATGGCCACACCCTTGAGATTGATGTTGCGATCCTTGTGGGAGAGAATCTCGTGGGCCATGGCGGGAATGTAGTGACCTGCATAGGACTCGCCTGCGATGAAGAAGTCCTGCTTGGCGTATTCGGGAAACTGATGGAAGAAGAGGGTCATGAGACCGTAGATGTCCTGGGCGGCAGCCTGGGATGAATTGGTGTGCTGGGTTTTGCTGTACGAGAAGCCGACATTGATAGGCTGGTCGATGAAGATGACATTTGCGTTGGTGTTCCACGAGTATGGGTTGTTGACAGGCTTGAGGTCGTCCTTGGGTATGGAGGCTGGGCCAAGCTCTCTGAAAAGGCCGATGAAGGACGAGCAGCCAGGGCCGCCGTTGAGCCAGAGGAGAACGGGGTCTGTGGAGGGTTTGTTTCTGGACTCGAAGAACCCTAGAATGAGTTAGCCGGCGTGTCTTTCTGTCTCTGTCTCTGTCTATCTGTTTGTCTCTCTCTCTCTCTCTCTCTCTCTCTCTCTCTCTCTCTCTCTCTCTCTTTGCTCCTCTTTTCTTTTCTGTCTCAAGAGTCCTTGCTTCCGTGAGGAATTTTTCCCAGCGACACAACTGCAGTTCTTATCGTGAAAGTAAAAACGTGCTGTAAGTTTCCTTTTTTTTTTTTTTTTTTTTTCCAACGACAACAAAAAGAAAAACAAAAGGAGATGATCAGAACAGCCTGGATGCCCGAAAACAACGAGACAGGCCGGACCGTTCCTGCAAGCCTTCCCGAGCAGCAAGTGTTTGCAGTTGCAGAGTTGCAGATGCAGATGCAGTTGCAGTTGCAGATCCTATTGTTTGCGTGTGGGCGAGAGCCGACAAATAAAGGCTGCCTGCAGCAAGCAAACTTGATCCAATCAGGTCAGGTCAAAAAAAAAGAAGGAAAAAAAAAAAAAGAAAAAGAAATGACACCAAGGTCTTTTCGTTTTCGTTTTCTCTCTTCTTTACTAGAAGGGGGGGAGGTCGAAACAGACAGAGGATTTTATATATCTTGGCTTGAGTATGGTCTTGGACCACACAAAAAGGAGATTGTCCATTCGTTGTCTGATGGAGGTGTGTTGGGCAGGGCGAGTAGAAATAGGTCGCGTGCGAGGGCGTTTCGACTTGCGGAATCACACAATCACACAATCACAGCAACCACGGAATCACCCCGTTTTGAAAGCCGCGTAAGACTGCCGCAGCAATATACGTGAAAAAGAGGAAGTGAAAGACGAAGACATCTTTCGTGGTTGACGGCTCATATGACGATAGTTTTGTGTGCGGGATGTGTGTGTGTGTGTGGCCATGACACACGCGGATGGGGGTTGGGCAGGGGGGTCGACAAAGCGTGGTGACATGTGTTACGGGGTTCGGGAAAACGGAGAGCATGTATTCAGACAGCGTGGCTTCTTTGAGTGCGGTGAATAAGGGACAACGAGCAGGGCTGGTCTACATGGATGGACTGATGTTTTGGTGACGAGGTTGGTCTTGCTGGGCAGGGGGATGAGAGCAGGTGGCAGGGCGGTTCGGATCGGACCAAGGGAGCGTGGACGGGCAAGTGAATTGGTTTGCAGGAAGCCGGTGGTGTGGGATATGACGCAGACGTCGTCACCGGACGGGGCGAGCAATCTTTGTTGCGTTTTCCCTTTTCGAGCGTGTGATGCTTTGTCGGGATGGCTGCTGGCGGATGCATCGCTTGGATTTGTGAATAATGAGACCAGCTGCTCTGAATGGGCACAGGGACGATGGGCGTCAATGTAGCTTGCCGTACGGTCAAAGATATCTGCGTGTACGTACATATGTACATGTGCGTGTATATGCGTATATGTCACGGCAGCTGTGTGGCACAAGGATGCACCAGCATGACGCCTCGTGATGTCGACAGGCACGACGCCCAATGTGCCATTCCTGTTATTGACATTGTCAAACGAATCCGGGTCAGACTTTCAATGTAGACAGCCTGGCCTCTCCAATGTGCTTGATATATAGCCGGTTCGACACTGATGATGATGATGATAAAACCTCCTCGAGGTGGGAAGAGCATCTTGCCATGTCCAGACAAAAGATCCTCTCGCGTCACTTGGCCAATTCGGCCAAACAAACCCAGCACCTATATCATCATGGTCTATTCGCATCCAATCCGTTGCCAGCTATAAAGAGCCATGGCAGGAGGTAAACAACACCCCTCGAGATACCAACGAGTCGCGTTGGGGTTGAAAAGCTAATAGCGTTAACAAGGTCTGCAAGATATTGAAAAAAGGTACGTAAAGCATATTTATGGTCACGGGTGTGGACATCGAGAATCAAATCTTGTGGTTGCGTCTGATATAATCCATTAGACCTACCCAGCTGCGCGGACCTGTTTTCTCGTGATAGCCTCCGCCAGATTTCGTGACAATCAAGCGTTTTATAACACTAATAATACTCGTGGACCTTCTTGGTGTTCATACTTAGGAACACTAAGCATGTACTATTCTATAAATGTTTTCCTGGATACATATATAATCTTACTAGTTAGATGGAATAACTATTAGATAAGTCAATTTACTCACCGCAGCCGCGCGTCAATACAATACAATGACCCCCTGAGCGATTGGCCAGAAACCGCACATGAGAGTAATGTACAATGTACATACATGCTGTCATGTAGATCCGGATCTGTGAGCCACCAAACAGACGCTTCATATCTTGTCCGTCATGAACAACGTTTCAATATGGATACCTGCATGTCGTCAGCGCGCGTACGGCGCCACGATAAGCACCATTGACCTCGCCGCACTCCCGCTTCACCTTTGCAACTGAATGGACCATCATGATATGGAAACCACCCGCTCGCTCTTACTCCCAAGCGCAATCAATGACCAACAAACCAGTAAAGAACGAAAGAGGAGTACTATTTTTCCGTTACCATCTTTAGAAAAGCGCTACACACTGATAATATGTACAAGACATTCTCTCTTCCCGACTGCTTTACTTACATGACGAAACAAAGAAGAAGAAGGAATAGAAGGGAAAAAAAAAAAAGACGGAGAAGAAACACTCCGGAAGTATTAGTGATCCACGTCACGCTGAATGCCATCTGCTGATATGCTACCCAAGAATGCGAAAGAAAAATATATATACCCTTTGTGTCGTATCCAAATCATACAGGTTTTGACAAATGGGGTTTGACGGTTCTGAAACCATCTTCAGCCGTGCCTCTGTCGGAGCAAAGAAGTCCCCTCTATGTGCGCCTTCCGTGATACTCCATTTCTTGACTCGTACTCAATTTCCCGACGCCGGCCTCCACGAGCCTGGGGGCGGGACTGTGTGGACAGCGCAACCCCCCCCTATCGATAGGTTTCTGCTGACATTTCGTACACCGGTCCGCTTTGATGGCTCGTGACGGGCTGGCTATCAATCTCATGTGCGTTTTCCGCGTGCCATTTGGCAGCGGCCGGATTGTCCGTCGGCATCTCTGCAGCCTTGTTCTGGTGCCACCTGGCACCAGCCCCGTCATTGCCCAGCTCGGCGGCATCGGTTTGGGGAGTCACGGGACTGACCAAAGCGGAATTGCGATCCGGCGTATGGTGTCGCGGCAGTTGATCTCCTTGTGACAATGCGCTGGTTTTTGTGTTGGAAGTTATGCTTCGTGTAGGCGCGTACGAGGCGCCGTAGGTCTCGGGCTTGGCATAGCCGGCACGACCAGCTCCCATGGCTGTTCCTCGATAGCCTTCGGGTTGAACGTTGGGGAGGACGGGGTTGCGGTGTGGAACGGCACCAGGAGTAGATGAGAGTCCCTGAGACATGGGGCGCGAGCTGTGAGGGCCACGACGGGCAGCGCCGCCGCCGCCGCCGCCGCCAACAGGAACCTCAGACGAAGGGCCCAGCAAGTCATCGGGATCAGGCTTAGGATTGCGACGTCGTTTCATGAACCAAAAGACAACGGCTCCAATGATAAGCAGTGCGGCAACCCCGATACCGGCGCCAATACCCGCCTTGGCACCATCCGAGAGTCCACTATTGTTGTTATCATTATTGGTATTGGGATTGTTGTTGTTTCCACCACCTGCCGGGACTCCGGTAGGCGCCGAGGTAATTGTCTCGACGACCCCGGTAAGAACTTGGGTCATCGTCACGATGATAGTCGCGGTGGTGGTGATGGTGGTTTTGGCATTTAATTGATCGGTTTCGGTAACGAAGGAGGTAGTGTGAACCACTGTGGTCATCGTAGACCTGACGACCCTAGTAGCAGTCACGGTCACAGTCTTGTCTTCACCACCACCACCGACAGTAACGAAATTGGTAACGACGGCGCGTTTGTAGTTGTTTCGGAATCTTTGAAGCTCATTGTCGGCCTCTGGAGCCGGAACGGGGGGAGCAGGCGTGGGTTCAGCCTCAACCGGAGCAGGTCGGTCGCCGATAAAGAAAATGTCCTCGTCGTCCACCACGGCACGCTTGACGTTGACGATTTGAGTTGAGGTGACATAGACTGTCTTGGTAGCTATGTCTCTATCGCTTCTGGTGACGGTCGTTGTCGCAATATCAGTAGTCGTCACGGTTACGGTGACTAGGCTGCTTATGGACACAGTCGTCGTGCTGGTGATTGTGCTTCCGCTGTCCGGCAGGGTAATGGTACGGGTGATGAAGGTAGTGCTGTCGCCGCCTCCTCCAGGATTGGGTGCAGGAGAAGGAGGAGGAGAGGTCGTAGACGGAATTGAAGTGGCAGGGCTGCTCGAAACTGCAGGAGTTGAAGTAGTCAAAGGTGCCACGGAGCTGCTTGGCAAATTCTGACGGGCAGCAAGACGACGTGCCTGAGCACCGAGGGCGACGCCCAGAGCGAGTCCCCATGAGAGACGCATATTTTTTTCTATATCACCAGAGCTACCAGGCAAGACGAACGGCGCGCGCGCGAGCGACCAAATAAGAAAGACGGGATCGTCTGGGAAGGAGAGGTATTGGAGTTTCCAGACCAAAAAGGGGGTAATAAAAAGAAAGTCCTCAATTGCCTTGGTATGTCGCTCCCAGACAAATGGTCGTGCGGAACGTGGCGGGCCCGCTCCGACTCGACCTTCTCTCACCCAGTGACGTGACGGAAACCGTGTGTGGTGAGTGTCTTGTCGGGGTTGGGGTCGGCCAGTCGAATCAATCGCAATCGACTTGCTGTGAGCAGTTTTTTTTTTCGTGGGTGGTTTTTGCTGTCGACGTCGCACAAGACGTGATTGAACGAAAGGGAGGTCGGGTTTTGTTGAAAAGAAGAGTGGATGAGTGGTGTGTATTTTGGGGAGGGGAGGGTGTGAAAGAGAAATGGGACTGCCGGGCTAATTTGAGTTGAGAAGAGAAAAAGAAGAGGAAGAGATATTAAAAAAAAAAAAGAACACAAAAAAGAGAAGAAAAACCAAAAAAAAAGTAAAGGCCGACGCCGACTGTAGTAGAAGTCAATGGAGAATTGCAAAGACTGCAGAAAAGAAACAAGCAAACATGAAAATATTCCGGGCCTCCACTGACCAACAGCTTGGATGAGTTGTTGGACGAGACTCGGAAAGGTTTACAGGCGAATCAAGCGAGAGTAAGAACGGGAAGGGATGAATGGATGAGCAAGGGGAAGGGAAGGCGCGGAACTGAGAGAGAACGAGGATGACGATGCCAGGCTGGGACGGAGAAGGAAGCACCCGTCCAAGCAAGGCAGGAACGCAGGCACACAGGCACGCAGGCACGCAGGCACGGGCACACAGGCTCGGCTTCGGCTCGAGTGGTGGAAGTGGGCTCGCTCATTTTTAGCACCGACCAGACCAAAACATCAAATCAACTCGTGTCAGTCACACCGGATTGCCACATGCGCAGCCCGCGGTAAGGTAGCGCCACATACCGCCACATACCGCCGCCACATACCGCCGTATACCGCCATGCCGCCACATACCAGCCAGACAGGTCCCAGCAGCCTCAGCTCGAGACATGCCTCCAGGCTCCAAGTGCCCGACGGCGCCAAGGAGGTAAACGAGGTCGGAGAGTGGGTAGCTGAAACAGGCGGTGCAACGGACACTCGGTTTTGCCCAGGCGCTACACGATAATCGAAGCACTAGTGGTACCGTAGACGACGGTGCGCTAGGCCAGCATCAGGAAAAGCTCAATGTCGAAAACATCTCCAAGTCCCATGTAGCATGTAGCATGTAGCGTGTAGCAGCGGCGCTTGACCTGATTGGCACCCTTCGGGGACTTTGAGGGATGACCGCCGGCCAGTGACTGGTCAATCGCTCCCTCCAGCCTGGTCGCGCCTGCCTCACTGCACTGCCAACTGGCAGCCGTTCCGACATTCCCACCTCCACACCTCCACACCTCCACACGAGACAGGCGCTCCACGGCGCTAATTTCCGCCACACGCACCATTTCTGTGCACGTTGCCGTCGGGCGCAGGGGCGCCATGCAAGCAGCAACATTGAACGCACTTCCTTCATTTCCAATGGATGGATGCTCATTGCTGGCAAATTTGGCTCTTTTCGAAATTCAACGTTGCAACATGACTCGCATATGAACGGCCACGGAGGAAAGCAGATGCGGCATTTTTTCACGAATGCGAGTTGTTGGTTTTCTTTTCTTCTTTCTTCTTTCTCTTTCTTCTTTTCCTTTTTTTACACTTTTTTTCAACTTCAATTCAAGATTCAATCATGCTGCCCACCGCACCGCACCAACGGACCACCAGACGCCACCAAGCCACAGGCCCACATGCACACCTGCACACACTCATCATGCCATGCTCGCCTGACATGATGCCGCGCCATTGGATCGTGCATTTTCGGTGCAGCACAGCCGTTTCAGTGGCTTTGGCGGGGTCTTTCCAGACCCGAAGCTTTATGCTTTCACCGTCGCAGGCAGTAGCGCTTCCGTGTATTTACAATCCCGTGATGTGGAGTTCGAGGTAGAAGATGGGAGAAAACGAGAGGGACGAAAATTATGATCATGAACATTTTAAAAAAAAGAAGAGCATGATAGAAAGTAGACTCTTTGTTTCATTTCTTTTTCATCTTCTTGAATTCTTTTTGTTTTCTACTTTTTTCTACATTTTTTTTCTTCATTTTCTACATGTTTTTCTTTGGTTTCCATATATTAGATATTTGTCAGTCATTTTTTTTTTTAAATATTTAATGAAAAATGCACCAACTCCCCAACATGCTAGGTATAAAAAACAAGAGCATGCCCCCTTCATGACCTCCTTCCCACATCCCCTCCGGATCGTATTCCGCCACCGTCCGTGTTGTTTAAAAGGTTTCTTTGCTCCAGACAAAGGAGAACCTGGATGGAATGGGTCAGTTGGAAGCTCTTTTTTTTTTTGCATGAGAGATGAGGTAACGCTGATGGAGGCGTTGGAGAAGCAGAAAAGAAGGAAAGAAAGAAGGAAAGAAAGAAGGAAAGAAAGAAAGAAAATGAAAGCATACCCAGGCTCCGTGTATTTATTGCAACACATGTGCAGCGTACTGCCCAGCCCCTTGGGACCGCAGAAAAACACACCCGCCTCGCCGGGGTAGTGCAGCTTTCGAATCCCCCGGAAAATCATGTCCCAGTTGGGACGGCCAAAGCTGGTGGGGCTGCTCAGGCCCGTGATGGTGTCCCTGATGGCGTTGGCGTCGTTGATCATAATGTTGGAGGCGTCGTCCGGGTTGACGGCCGCGGTGAGGTAGGTGTGTATCTCGATGCGGTGGGCAATGTCCTGGGCCTCGACGGCGAGGAGCAGGGAGCGGAACCACTCAAAGGAGCCAAAGTCGCGGCAGATCCAGAAGAAGTAGACCTTGGACAGGCGGGAGGTCTTTTGCGGGTAGTTCATGCGGTACCAGATGGACTTGAGGATGGAGGCAAAGGGGGTGACGCCGATGCCGGCGCCGACGAGGATGGAGGTTTCGTACTTGAAGACGTCCTCGGAGGCGGTGCCAAAGGGGCCGTCGACGTAGACGCGCGGGAGGACTCTCTGGAGGGCGGGGGTTACGCCGTCGGTGTCGCCGTCGACGCCGACGACCTTGCTCGTGTCGTCGTCGCCGCCGCCCTTGTTGTCCCACTCGCATCCGAGGGCGCGGGAGACGGCCATGGTGAAGTCGCCCTGGCACCGCATGTGGATCGAGATGTAGTCCTCCTCGGGCGCGCTGGTCAGGGTAAAAGGGTGGTACTGCCACAGGGACACGGCGGGGCAGCAGAAGAAGATGTACTGGCCGGCGCGCGACTTTGTGTGTTCCTTTTTGATCTGGATCTCGCACACCTGGCTGGGGTGTTGGATGACCTTGGAAATGTACGTCCTGTGCCGGCCGCGGACTTCTCGGGCCACCCGCTCCGCCAGGTAGACGAAGCCGCCGTACGTCCAGTACTGCCAGAAGACACCGATGGCCGAGGCGCCGATGCTGGAGCAAAAGGGGGCCACGTCCGGCTGGATCATGCAAAAGGCCCCGTGCAGGGACCAGAACAGGAAGAAGACGATGAACATGTGGTGCGTGTACCAGAACCGCTCATAATTGGCCCGGCGCGTTTTCTCGATGGACGTGATGGCGATGCCCATGAGGGCAATGAGCATCACGTAGCCCGTCCAGCCCGGGCCCGAGGCGAAATTCGCCAGGAGCCATCCGTAGAAGCCCAGGTTGTTCTTGGCGGCCAGCTGGGCAAAGTTATTCCAGTGCGCTATGGTGTGGACCCACGAGAAGAAGACAATGGACCACGCCGTCGTGATGTGGAAGGTGATGTTCTTGTCGAACTGGATGACGCCGTTGAGGGGTGTCTGGCGCACGAGCGACATGAGGGTTCGGCAGACGGGAAACAGAATGAGGGCGACGTCGACGTGCAGGACGAGGGCGGATGCTCTGGCTATGGTGAAGGTGAAGCCGAATATATCTCTGGCGCCTTGTAAACTGTCCTTGAGTCCGTAATGGATCGAGGCAAAGACGAAGATGAGGGCGTGCAAGAGTGTGAAGAGGGAGACGAATCTAAGAAAATAAACTGCAATTAGCTCCTGTCCTAAGAGGCTGCAGCAGAAGAAGGGGGGGGGAGGGGCAGGAGAAGAAGGGAAGAAGAGGACGTAAAAAAAAAGCGCCATGTATCGTTTCTTCGTCTTCTCTTTCGGTTCCCCTCCAACAGACTTACACCCGTTGATATCCCTCATTAATCATCCAGCGATCGAACTTCTCCCTCGAAGTCAGTTCCTGCTGCTTTTCCTGCGTCATCTTACCGGAGAGCAGCATCTTCGTGAGCTCCGTCCATCGCGCCTGTTCAGAGTTTCGTCGTTCCCATGATCGCTGTTGGAAGGGCGCATTGGGGGGCGCCCAGGTATCGCCCATTGCAAGTCGGTGCCGATGTGTCGATGACAGATGTACTCCGAAGAACGGACAAAACGTGTGGCCAAATGTTTTTGCGCTTTCTCGTCTTTCCCCCTCCTCCTCTTCTTTCTCTTATTCGCTTCCAAACCAATGCAAATCCAGGCGCTCCGTAAACCGCGACGAGCAAAGAATCCAAGTCCAATTAAGCCTCTTTCGTCAAGTCGGCACAGATAGCAGGGAATACGAATTTCGTTGTGACGCCCCGCGGCGGCTGTTATTTTCGCGAAACGATCAGGTGAATTCAGGTCCAGCTGAAGAAGAAACTGAAAATAAATAAAAAATAAACATCGATAATCACGAAATCACGATCGTCTCTGTCAAAGAGAACAAGATGAAGAAGCACCAACGGACAGAGGGCAGCACACTTGGCTCAAACAAAAACGACTTGGCCAGAGAAGTCGCCGTAAAAGCCGGCGCAAAGAAGGTTGCAAAAGGGAGATGACATGCAATCAGGAGAGGAGGAAGAAGAGAAAACACGAAGAAAAACAAAACGATGGAAAACAGCAAGTAAAAGAAAAAGACGGCGGGAGCTTGTTCTGCGGAGATGTGATCGAGTCTGTACGTAAATGGGTGCCAAGGAGAATTCCATAGCAAGCCATTTTCCACCCGCCACCGCCGCCGCCGCCTGTTGCTAACATCAAACCCCACGGCCGAAAAAGAATAAAAAAAAAAAGAGGCGGACTAGGTAAAAGAGGCCAAAACGCCGCCAGATTCATGACACGGTCATGACGGGCGCCGCCACGGCGTTGAAAACCGGGTCTTGCTGGACCTTGAAGGGGTCAACCCAGACTGTTCATGTTTGAACTTTGAAACCAGACACCACATGGGCGTCACGACTTCTGGGTAGGGGGTATTGGCCTCTGCCGAGGCAACCTTTCGAAGCGGAATCCATCTCCATGTCCCGCATTCATTTTGTCGGCGGTTTTTTTTTTTTTCTTTTGTTTTGGGTTTGTTTGCTGAATGACATGCATTCCATTCCACGTCACGTCTGGCTTTTGGTCCACGTCCGGTTAAGGCCCGTGCAGTACTAGAGACAGAAGAGGGGCCCGAGCGCAGCGCAAGAACGGAGACCCGAGACAAGTTATCCGGCACTGCATGTGACTTCGATGCAGATTATGTAAGCCGCGTCACTG